>JARHVA010002919.1:1705000-1710000 GCA_037957365.1 Torreya grandis | reverse complement strand
AGGTTGACTATATAAACACAAAATTTAGTGTCAATCCAAGGTAGATCATCCTCTTTATCATTTAAGAATATCTTTCAATTATTTTATCATTCCACCAATCTTGAACATTTATCCAATGGAATATCTAAGGCATCAAAACTCTTCCACCCCTAATAAGGCATACCATTAGATTGCTAGAATTCCACATAGTTCACAACAATTGCCTTATGTCCATTCAAAGAATGCTCCCAATATTTGGTTGTTCTTCCATTGTTGATTGTCCAAGAAACATGATATAAGATTAAATACTTACAATTTAACAAAAAATTCTAAAAGTATGACCCTTTGGAGGGATTAGTAATAGAAATCATGTACCAGGGGTTGTCTAAGATATGATATTTACTTCTCAATAATCTAGACCATAGAGAGTTGGGTTTGGAGACCATTTCATAGACCGATTTGTCCCCAAGAGATTTATTTTAGAAACTCAAATTGTTCACTCCAACTCCTCCCATTTTCTTAACTTTGCATACCCTTTCCCATTTCAATAAATGGGATTTTCTTTTGATTCTGAGATCCTTTCCAAATAAAATATTTCATGATTTGATTAAGTTGTTTAACTATATGACAAGGGGGTTGAAGCATAAAGAGATAATAAATAGGTAGGTAACTTAAGACATATTTAATGAGTGTGATACATCAAGCCAATGTCAACTAATGACCTTGCCAAGAAGTCAACTGATCTTTAAAAGAGGTAACCAATCCATTGCAATGGATTTTTTTGTCATCCTAGAAAAGAGAGGAACACCTAGATATTTAGAAAGAAAATTTATAATGTTAAAGGCCAAAAATAAATAGAGAGCCTATTGTTCTTGCTCAGAACAATTTATGAAGAAAATTTTAGACTTTCTAGTGTTTACCATTTGTCTAGAGGCCATCTCATAGTTATTTTGAATGGTTTTGAATATTTGATCTTTACCCACTGACACTGGACCAAAAAGGAAAGGATCATCATCAAATGAATAATGGGTAATGTTTTTTGAAAACCTTTTGTGTCTTGGATGTCATGTAGCAAAGAAGTTTCCTTCGAAAATTTAAAAACCCTTCCCAAGGCTTCGACCAATAGAATAAAAATAAAGGGAGAGATGGGATCTCCTTGTCTAATTACCTTGGAAGACTCAAAAAATCTTTTTAAACTTTCATTGACCAAATTAGAGTATTTGGGGCCAAAGATGTAACTAAACCCCATTCACACCATCTTTTATCAAACCCAAAATTTTCTATAATTTTGATCAAAAAGTGCCAGTTAACCTTGTCATATGCTTTAGTATGTCAAGTTTGAGCATCATACCCTTATAGGAAGTATTGGATAAGGAATGGATGATTTCATAAGCAATAATGATTCCTTCTTGAGTATTCCTTCTAGGAACAAAACCATGTTACTCCTTTGATATCAGATAATTTGTTAGGGTGTGTTTACATTATTAATTTTTTAATAACCTAAATATTGTTAGTTAAAAAATATTATGTTAATAGGTTTTTATGTGGTATATTATTTTTATGAATAATAACAATATTATACAGGGAGATTTTATATAGTTAGTTGGTTGTTTATGTGAGATTTTGTAGGGATCTTGGGATCCCCATATATAGTGTTTGCACTTCCTATATAATTGCCTTGTAATGATTCAAATATAATATCGTGTGTGAATAATTATATTATTAATTTTGTGTTCAGCTCCTTCATTGTTATGTAACTCTAATTTTTCCCATATATGGTATCAGAGCAAGAATTTTAAAGAGTAGGTTACTATAGAAACATATGATAAAAATGATGTTTTGATAAATACAAAGGGGTAACTTTGTGATTTATCTAATCACCTCAATTAATGAGAGCCAAATAATCCAAATGAGAGTCTTAGTTTCAATATGAGTTTATTTAGATAGCTTGCATCCTTACCATAACTCTTATGTGCCATGTGTTTCACAGTACATTCTATTCCCTTATGTTGGACTAATATTTACATCTAACCTCTGTGTATCTAGGAGATCTTATTCAAGAATCTAAGAAGTATGGTAACACCATTTTTTTGTAGATCTATTCATTTTTTCATGTTGAACCAATGCCTCAATCTAGATATATGTTATTTGAAGTCTACCAGAACATACACCATTCTCTATCATATTTTGTTCATGTGAATGTGCATATCATATTCCAATCTAAGTATACAACTATCTATGGGTAGATCTGATTCATCCTCTTATAAATTGTTAATATATTTGTGTCACAAAGATTACCATTGAATCTAACAAGAAATTTACATTGAGATCACAACTTATTGTGATTAGACTTCTCCATATCACATTGACATCTTTGATCTACATTTTACATCTTTGTGCCCATTTTACTTCAATTTGATATTGATATGTTCTCTTGTGCCCATTCTCCATCATCGGCTTGTCTATGATTCCCACTGAGATCCATTCAAAATTAACATATAATAGTCATAGCCTAGGAATTTCCATATGACTACCCTCATCTTAGTCACCCTTGTATTCCCTTTTAGTAAGTCATCATACTTTTTATTTTTTATTCACATGAGAATTAGAAATAGTATTTGGTAATAGTTTTAGTTTCATGGCATTAGGTTAAAATGAGTTGTAATTGTTAAATATCCTTTGAAGTTTTTAAAGTAATATTTAATTACTTTCTCTACTTTTAATATTTTATTATTTAATTATTTAATTCAAATTTTATATGGTTTGGTCATATGTAGTCAATTAGTTTTGAGTCTAATTTTGGGAAATGTTAATGCAATTTTATAGTTCATTCATATCTAATAAGAAGTCTATAGTTATTTTGTGTGTCATTTATAAGTTAGAGGTCCATTTTTTTTGTATTTTTAATATGTGTATAATTTTTTTGAAAGTGTCAATCTTTTTATTCTGTTATTGTCAAGTATATCAATAAAGTGTGTTAAAACCAATAGTATTATGTATGTCTAAAGGGTCAAAGTTCTTTATGCTTAGGTGTTATATAGATTCATTATCAAAAAATTTAAAATATAAAAATATTTACCTCACAGATGTATTTTTTATTGTATGTGATGTCTAGATTGTGGGGGGTTTCTCCTCAAAATTATCATACAACTGAGCTCCATTGACACATGTGATGAGCAGGTAACTTTCCTTACTGGAGGATGGAGGAAATGGAGGTTGGAGGTTTAAGAGCCTCTTATTAGCCACTAGAGATGGGGTCAATTATGATTTAGTGGTGAATTTTCTTTTGAGTTGTGTGTTTGATTTTAGTTTTGTGTGAATAAGAACAAATGATGTATACATATTCATATTTGCAACAAAATTGAAAATTCCTCTAAAACTTCTTTGAATATGTGATAGTGAAGAAAGTTAGTAATTGTACTACACATCATGATGTGGTTTATTTTAATCCACTTGAAAACCATGCCATTTTGGTTATTACTAAGCCATATGTAAAACCATTAGTAAGGTTTTTGATTGTCTTATGAAAATCACTAAATCATGAGTATAGGTGTAGATATGGGATTAATGTTTTCCTGTGTTCACATTAAGGGGGTGTAGACTAGGGGTTAATAATATTCACAAGGGGTGAATGTTGGGGTGTATTCACATTATTAGGTTTTTAATAATGTAAATATTGTTAGTTAAAAAATATTACGTTAATAGGTTTTTGTGTGGTATATTATTGTTATGATTATTAATAATATTATATGGGGAGATTTTATATAGTTAGTTGGTTGTTTATGTGAGAGTCTATAGGGATATCAAGATCCCCATATATAGTTTTTGTACTTTCTATATAAGTGCCTTGTAATGATTTGAATATAATATAGTGTGTGAAGAATTATATTATTAATTTTGTGTTTGGCTCCTTCATTGTTATTCAACTCTAATTTTTCCCAATAGAATCAAGGATAGGCCTAATCCTTGTGGCCATTATTTTAGAGATGATTTTATACACCATATTACATAAATAAATAGGCTTAAAATCACCAAAGCTTTCTTGTGAGTCCCCTTTTGGAATGAGTGAAATAAAGGTGAAGTTGAGATATGGTAAAACTTTATTCCTCCTTTTGGATTCTTCCACCATTTGTAAGACTTCATTCCCCACTAGATCCAAAAAAAATAACAAAAATTTGTGGGGAAACCATTTGGCCCAGGTCCTTTGTCCTTTTCCATATCAAAAACCACAATTCAAATTTCCTCCAAGGTTAAGGGAGCCAATAATCTCACATTTTGATCAAGGGAGACTAGTTGAGGGATAAAACTGAGGTTATGATTCTGAGCTTCAAGATCCAATTCCTTATCATTATTAAGATCACTAAAAAATTGACAACCTCATTCCTAATCTTTGATTGAATGACCAAATTATTACAATTTTTGGAGTGAATTTGGGAAATTCTAGAGAAATTATTCCTAATCTTAATAGAATTGTGAAAAAATTAGAATTTCTATCTCCCTCTTTTAACCAATTTATTCTAGATTTTTTTTTCCAAAAAAATTCCTCTTGTTGGAGTAATTCTTCATATTCTGTTAGTAGAGAATTTTCTTTGCCATACAAAATTTCATCTATTCTAACTTGGTAAATAGTTATATTGAGGTTTTCCAACTCAGCTTCAACCCTTATTTTTTCTTTGAAGATATTTTTATAACAATTAATGTTCCATTGCCAAAGATAGCCCTTGATACATTATAGTTTTTTAGCCATTCTGAACATGGGAGAGCACGACTGAATGTGGTAATTCTTCCACCAAGATTTTATATGTAATAGAAGAGATCGATCATAAATTCATATATTATCAAACTTGAAAGGACAAAGGAAGTGTTTATGATTAATATTTATGCTAAAAAAAATAGGTAAATTATCAGAGCCAACAAATGAAAGTATGGAACTTTTTGTAATCTAGTTTTAAGACATCCAGTTATTGGAGACTATAAATCTATCTAGTTGTTTCAAGATATTATGGTCACCACATATTTTA
>JARHVA010002919.1:1542500-1700000 GCA_037957365.1 Torreya grandis | reverse complement strand
TTAGAATTCATTAGATTTATCTCAGCTAGATGATCACAATAGTATATTCTTCTGGTACACTTTTTTCAATCTTAAAACCCTCCATCCTAAGGTTTTTGTAGGGCTCGTTAATCATAAGAAAGGGAAGGACACTCCAAAAAATACTCACAAGGATGACATGGAGTCTAGAACTTTAGATCCTTCAATTTTTTAGGAGGCTTACCAATTTCAATCAAATATACAAATCATGGTGAGAAAATATGATCTCAATGTGGTAAAATTAGACATCACTAGGGTAAAAGGGGACATTTATTTTGTGAATAAATAGTTGGAAAATATGAGTGGGTAGTTGACCATATTATTACTTAGATTTCACAAAATAATCTTGAACAACTCTAATTTGGTTATTTCAATCAAAACAATCATAACTCTAATATTCATTTGAAGAACATGATGCCAAAATTAGAAGTGCAAAGTTTTATGATAAGGATCCACTCACTTAGATCAATAAAATATAAATTTATTTAATCTAAATTAGGCCCCATGTGCACCAAATGTGGTCATAACATATTTTTATCTATAACTTGATTCGTTCATTTGGTATATATGCTTGTGCACTCAAAATAAAAATAAGGGTATTTTTATTACTTGGCCAATGTTTACTGAGGATCTACAAATACACTATTAAAATAATGTCTCAAAAAACTACTTCAATTAGTTAGTAAAGTTACTAAAAATTGGGACTATTAAGGATTATATGTGGAAATTATAGAATATATCCTTATGTGTGGATGACACAAATGAGGACAACATTAATAACATGTTCTTGGGTGAGATCAATTATAAAATCTAAATTGAGGATCACATGTTTAATCCAACTTTAATATATGAATCCATACCATTATAGTGCAAGGTAGAATAAAAATATCTGGTCAAACTAAGGGATTTAACCACTAGCTATAAACACAATGCCACAACACCATCATTTCCTTAACCTACAACATTTACCCCTCATCAAATTGAAGAGAAGCATGAAAAAGGGTTTTGTTTTAGTTTTGACATAAAATAGAGTAAGGGACATAAATGTGCTGAAAAGAAGTTATTCTACATTGAAGGGAAGATGAAGAATATGATGAGGTCTTAGGGAGGGTATGGAAGAGATAAAGGAGGAATTCAATATTCTCACTCTACTATCTATTACCATGAAATTTTAGGTATTAGTACTCCTAAAAATCTTATAATGGTGGGTTTCCTCAAGAACCAGAAGGTGACATTATTGATTGACTCAAGGAGTACACACAAATTCATCAACTATAAGTTGGATACTCATTTTAACTATTTCATTTACCTATCTCTATAATTTATGGTCATAATATAGATGGTTACATAATTAATTGTTCAAGATGATTCCATAGGATTAAACTTTCTATGGTAATATACATGATTTATTGTCCTATACTACCATGGGTGGGTTTGACATTATTCTGGTAGTATAATGTCTCACAACTTTTGGAGAAGAATTTAAAATAATTATTCATGTGCTTTTATTCTAAAGGTAGAACATTTAAAATACATGGATTATGAGCAAAATATCTAAAAAATTTCAATTTGCATCAAAACAAGAATATTCTTTAAAAAATGAGTTGAAGGATTTGTAGCATGATTTTTTCCAAATAATTTCAACCAACCAATGTGTCTACATATCCTAATTTATAGATGATCATTGATGACCATCCAACAATTTTTGGCACCATGCCAAAATGACTACCACCAAGAAGAAAATATGATCATGCCATAAGATTAATTATAATTAGTACACCACAAATATTAAACCATATAGGTATTGAAAACAAGTATTACTTATAGTGGAGGTTAGTCTCGTATTAGTTTAGTAAAATAAATAAAATTAACACACTAAAGTCCTAACACCTCTAGTCTAGACACTAAGGAGAGCATAGGTAACAAGCATGCATATGAAAACATAACTAAAACTTAAAATAAACTACTCTTTTACCTTATTTGGAGATCCAAATGGCTTGTTTAGTGGTTTTTTGAGCTTTTGCATCAAAAAATCTTCATAAATGGAGATTTATTGGCTTCACCTTTCCTTGGCACCTTGGCTTGGTTTCTTGGCTTATGAATTTAGCATGGTAACATTACCTATAAGGCTCGCCTCTCTAAAAAATAGCATTATAAGTTTGTATTATGAGAGCTTTGAATAAATTTATTCTTAATGACTTTACACCAAAAGATCTTATACATCAATAGGTATGGCCTTGTATTTATAGCCTCAAAAGTTAACTCTCACCCAAGGTGAGTTAAGGTTGAGTTTAAACATGGAATGGGTTCAAACTAAACCTAGGTGAGTAGAGGATAACTCTAGTTGAATTAAAATTTGTCATGTAATTATGATTTTTAAAATACTAGGCATGGATCTCAAATTAGATATTTTGGGATATTTGGAAGAGTTTGACAATTCATTAAGGTAATGATGAAAAGGCTTGATATTTTGATTTTTAGAATTTCCATTTTTAGATATTTATTTAATTGGAAATGGATAGTTCAACTAACCATTTAATCTTGTTTAATTAGATGATTCATTTTGATTAACATTTTACCTTATTGTCAAGTGCCTTGCTTTATGGGTCCATAGGCATAATTACCAATTATTAGGTTACAAGGTGATTAGGAATGAATCTATGAAAGGTTATTTTTGTGTATAGGTTAATATCCAAAATAGGAATGCATCAACATGATTCTAAGCATTAATGAATTATATGTGGCTAAAATTGGGATGTTTAGTGATTCCTAAATTTAATTTACAATATCTGGTAGGAATCGATCTAAATTCTAGTTGAGAGCCAATTGTGGCTAGAATTGTATGTCTATAGTTTTCCCCTATTTGGGAAGGCATTACAAGATATAGGCATGGTAACATATTTTCAAATAATAAAAATTTCATGTATGCCTAATGCCCCAAATGGTGATGGATGAGCTTTGGATGCCCCCTTAAGGGAGCAGTTGGTAAAGAAGATCGGTGATAGGTCCCTTGAAAGAAGGAAAATAATGGGACCAAAAGGTTAATGGGGTGGAAAAGATTGATTTTCTCATAGGTGGTTATAATTAATGGTATAGTGAGCTATATTAGTGGGGTAGATAAAAATGATGATTTGCCTAAAGGTAGTTATAATCATCAGAATAGTATGGTAAAAGGATAATGATTTACCTATAGGTGATTATAATCATTAACCAAAGGATAAGGATAAAAAGATGATGATTTTCCCAAAGGTGGTTATAATCATTAAAATTAAAACAATGATTTTCTCACAAGAAGTTATAATCATTAGCAAGATAAAAACATGCCCTAATTGGGTAGACAAAGATAATGATTTGCCCAAAATTAGTTATAAGAATTTACATCTAGATAAAATGGAGCAAAATGATTTGGTTAAAGGTGGTTATAATCATTAACATGATAGTGTTGATCAAAACACAATGATTTTTTCCAAAGGTAGTTATAATCATTGGTATTGTGAGTGGGGTAATATGGAAAATTAGAAAAGGGGGATTATGTAATGAATCCATACTCATGAGGTAAAATTAAGCTGGTACAAAGGATAAATATGAATTAGGGAGACCTAATAATATGGAGATGCACATCCTAACTAGAAAGGATTAAAATCATTTCATGATTTAATTACTCTATAGTTTGGTAATGATTGGGAAGATCAGGATTTTTTTGGTTAACTAAGGAGAAGTATTATGGCCTCATTACTTATAATATTTCCCAAGCTAATTTTTGTTATAACACATGATGGTATGCATCATGATATAAAACACCATAATAACTTAGCCAAAATATGCATAAGGACTGACACATAATCTAATAAATAATTGAAAACAAAGCACCAATGATAAAAACCATGATGACAATGTGTACGTATGAATATGGATGGAGTTATGTATAATGTGTAATTAATCACTGAATGAACACATATATGCTTAAGTTTAGTCACAACAATGAAATGAAATAAATAACCCAAAAAAAAAAAATAGAAAACACCAAGAAATAAATGGCACAAAATAAAACAACCAGAATAAAAGAAAATAAACACGTCAATGGTTAATCAAAATATTAGTCCAAACAACATGACAAAAGTAAGAATACAAATATTTCCCCTAGGTTATATGGGTCAATGACACAAATAAAATGGGGGAATATAACAAAAGGAAGGGGTATCCAATCTGAATCTAGATGCACTAGGGAAGTGGATGTTGCCTACATAGTTCCATGGATGCAAGATCTAACATAAACTTTAAGCCAAATGTATTTCATCCAAGAGATGGCATATAATAAAAATGATTTTCAAGAAAACATGATTGATGAGATAGAGTAATATGGGAATGGTCACGTAAAATGGTGAAAGCATGAGATGAAGCTTAGTGGTCATTAATATATTAAATTTGAATACATAATGCACAATATGAAAACTCATAAAATGGAAAGAGAATTAGGCTTAGAGGCCAATATAGATGGGTAAAATAAAGGACAAGTGGTTTATTTTGAATTAACAAGGGGTTATATAATCCTTAAGGTAAATAAGTGGTCAATTAGGTGTTTTTTAGGATTTTCTAGATCATTTTCAAATGTTTTTGGAATTTTCTAAGCATATCAACCCGATTAAAAATGATGAGATACTAAATGATCTAACACAAAATTATGAGAGAATTCAAACTAAAATTTCTTTTAAAACATTTATAATATGGCAAAGGGTGACTAAAATAACCTAAATGTGAATTGAGCATTGCCTACATAGCCCTAGGATGAAAACTTAAGTAACTGTAGTTTTACCTACATAAAATGCGGTGATATCTGACTAGGTAGCACCAAGGTTGTGAATGTAGGAAAATTTCAAGGAAAATGATTATAGTAAGGGTTAGGTGATGTGGCAATTCATGGTAAATTTTTTGTTCTTAATTTTCCCATAGGTGGTTATAATAAGGAAACAATGGCATAGGTTAGTGATACTAATTTGATAATAGGTGATTATAATTAGTAACATAAGGTGCAATATGTATTTTCCTAAAGGCAATTATAATAAGTAACATTCGTCAAGTATAACTAAAAGATGCAATTTATAGGTCTAATATCATATTACTTTCATATACTATCATTTGAACATGTAAATCTCAAACTATTGAAACTATATTAGAATCCCCTCATGAAAGGTGTCTAAAGAACCAATGGAACCAAAGTAAAAAAGGGGTTGGGTAGGGTGGGTAAAAACAAGTTTGTTCAATAGGGAAGGTATGGTATAATGGTAATAGGGTTATCCCCAAGTGACAAGGTAAGTTAAATGGTAGGATATGGAATAATGGAAAGATGAATGGCAAATTAAAATGACAAGGTAAAATGGTTTTGTTGTTCCTGCTAATGTGGAGATACATGTCTTGATCGACATATGATAAAACTAGAATAATTAGTCATGTAAATTGATAGCCTACACCTCTTATGAATAGTTTTTTTTCAATAACCTTATACATATTTGGACTCCAAGAATGTTGTTTTGATCTTCATTGGTCATTAATTTTGTTTCCTTCAAACTTCAAGGCAAGATATTTGCATAACCTATACAAAATAAGTGTATCTAAGGATGGTAAATATACATAAATATTGGTTGATAGCTCTAATTTGGAAATGTAATATAGGTATATAATGAGTAAATGGATTATAATGGAATGTATAATGGTTGGGAAATAAATAAATATCAAGATTTTCAAGTACATATAATGTTGATGATTCTAGATTCGACATAATTTTGGTAGTGTTTGGGTCAAAGAATTCTAAATATGCCTTTAATAGGACCACTATATTTTTATATTATTTGAACCTAAGAGTAGCTACCATATCATTATGTTGTAGATTGGAAGTTGTATTGATGTTATATTTAATAATGTCTTCCTCAAAGAGGTTTTCACTAATGAATGTCTTGATTTTCCCATATTGCCTCCAAATAGGTTTCACTAAGGAATGTTAAATTTTGAATTTGATTTTCTTCTAGTGCCTTAAATAAGGTTTCATTGGAAGATTTTGAGTTTGGACTTTGATTTCCCCCTAACATCTCCAAAAAGGTTTCACTAGGAAATTCTTCTTCTGCATGAATGTGGTCTTGGTCCCCCTAATATTCTTTGATTGATATGTTGCCATGGATGTAGTTCAACAATGTATGATTTTTTTGGGCCCGATTGACACTTATGAGAGGTATAATGTGAATATAATGGCTATGTTTGGTGGTGTTAATGGCATTTGGAATGGTAATTGAAGGGAAAGAGGAAGCAAAATCATCATATAAGTTACTAGGATAACTTGTGTAAAATTTAAAGTAATCATCTTTAAAAACCATGAAAAGATCACACATGTATTTAAATTGATCTTCAAGGCATGTGTAACCAATATTGTAATAACAATAAATGTATTCTACTTCTAAATTTGATTTTGACTCAAGGGACTCTAAATCCAATGTTGAGTCTAACATTAATTATGCTTCTAATGTTAAATATAATGTTGGTTCAAGAATAAAACCTAATTTAAATATTGATTCTTATGATATTACAATGATTTGTTATTGAATATTTTGTATTGGATAAGTAATGGCTTATGATGGCATAATAGGCTCTTCAAAAATAGATTCATCAAAGAAGGCTTCAACATAGACTGGCTCATCTAGTTAAAGACACTTAAAGAGAGGAAATAACTCAAGGGGTAAATCCATAGAGACTAGATTGTCAAAATGAGACTCCTAAATAAGGGGGAAAAGATCAAGAAATAATTCCACATAGACTATCTTGTCAAAGGGAGGCTCTTAAAAAATAAGATAATAATCAAGATAATTATTTTCCCAAAAGTGGTTATAATCATTAAGACATGACTCAACAAAGACTAGTTTGTTAGATTAAAAATCCTCAACAATAGGTAAAGGATCAAAAGGGGATTCGTCACATGTTAACTCATCAAAAACAAGTTTTTCAACATAAACATCATGAATTGGTTGGTTCTCTTGGCCTTGGTTCACACCTGGTTGTAAAATATCAGATTTGAACATATCTTGGTCTTTGAAAGATGGCTCTTAGAGAGGTAATGATTGGCTCTATTTTAGCTCAGCAATCAACATATATTTTTTAAAGTGGAGTAATGCTGGAAATTAAATAAGAATGATTGGTGGTTGGATAATAAGTTATTTTTAAATAGGCTCATCTAATATGGGCTTAACAAAGATTGGTTACCAATCTAGGATGGTAAGTGTGACCTGTCTAGTCGTAATTTCACAAATTTATTGGGATAAAGAGATAACATACTTAGAATGGACTAAAATGGTAATGGTAGGTCATTTTGAATATTATTTACTCATATAATCCAAATAATGAGGGCATGGAATGGTAATGTTTGGGCATTATGAAGCTTGATTTCTTTCACGAGCCAAAGGAGAAGGGCCTAGAATGGTAATGGTAGGGCATTATAGAGCTTGGTTGATCACACAAGCCAAAGGATGAGGTCTTATAATTGTAATACTAGGATGTTATGGAGCTTGGCTACTTTCAGAAGCTAAGGTAAGGTTAATGGTATGGGTAGGGGATTAGGTACCATTAGTATTGAAAGTGTGAACTTGGTATGTTAATAAACCCAAAGAAGGTGTCTCCAAATATTTTTCTTGAGGATATTGGATTTGTTCTCTAGATTGAGTATTGTAAGGAGGATAAAGATCCATCCCAAAAAATAAATCATCACTATAGGGGTATTGAACAAAGTCATATTATGTGACCATGTTATTATAACCTAGATTGTACATGGCTCTACTATGAGTGTAACAAGATATATCCAAATTGATGATGAACATTTCATGAATATTGGCCTAGAGTTTTATAACCTCTTAAAAATAAGGTCCAAAGGACAAATGGTTTAAACTTGGTCTAGCTTGGTTTAAGTAATGGAGATATACCTCCAAAAAGGTTAATGCTGAAACTTGGTAAAAATAGTCTAATGTCAAATGTCTTACACAAAGGGTCAAGTTGATGAATAAAAACCAAAATGCCAAACTTAGGTAAAAAGTGTTTGAAATAATCCTAATCTAGGTATGAAAAACAAAGGTTGCTAGGCATTTTGGAAAACAAGGTGAAAAATCTAGGCTCAAAATTGGAATTGCTAGGTCTTTTGGGAACAAGGAATAAAAGTTAGACTTTAATAAAAAAAGGTCTAAAAAGCAAGAGATTTAATCTAATAAATTTGAAACTCTGTGACATAAACTAGGCATTTAGATTTTAACACACACTTTATCATTTATAAAAATACATGGAACATTAAGCACATGGAAGATATACCACTTCCCCAAATTTAGGCATAAAAATAGTCTTTAAATCAAGCAAGGGATTAACCTAAGTTACACAACCCAAAAGTGAATGATGAACACCTATGCCAAAATTATGTAGGCCATAGGCATAAACCAAAAAACATCTGGAATATGATCTTTTCAAGGCTAATTTCAAACTTGATTTAAAATACTACGCTTCTTTAAAATAAACAACAAGCTAGATAATAACAAATGACATGATGGTACTAGGCATAGACCAAAATAGACAACATAATCATGTATTTGAAACAAGAATGGTATAAAAAAGGTTCAAAAATTGGTTTCAAAAGTAACAAGATATGGGAACCAATTTGATAGCGTAATGATGTGATTTCAAACAAATGACATGGAAAAAGGTTTGGACTAGAATATCCAAGGTAAATGTTTGAGATAAAATAGGTAGCATAATGATGCCCCATTTAAATAAGTAACACACACCCATAAAAGTTTGAAAAATAACCAAGTCAAAGTTTGGTGTTCAAATAGATGGCATAACACCTCTTCAAGAAAAGGAGTGATGTATAAACGTGACTCATTTTGAATATGGAAAAACAAATAGTTTTGACTCAAGACCATGATAGTAGAAAGGACAAAATGACAAAAACACCTAAGTATAACGTTTTAGATCCTAAAATCAACAAGGTTGCATCATACTATCAAATTATATCTAGATACTTTCTCTTGATAGTATTTTAAGTTATTAATCCAAAAATTAAAATCATATGAAAATTAGGATTTTTAGGTCCCCTCATCTCTCAATAGTTTGTATGATGACATGGAACTTTGGGATACTCACCCTGCATCAATAGTATGTCCATGACAAGTGGGGTTATCTAAACTATCATTTTTATTTATTTGTAAATGGTACCATATGTATGGAAAATACTAGGGCACAATCACATCATTTGGATCCATGTGAACCAATTTGTTATGAAAAGGTTTAGTCCTTTTTACAACCACTACATCCATCAATTTTTTAATGTATTGCGATGTCCAAGTTACCCCTACATTTTGAGGTTGAGTATTAGAGCTTGTTTTAACCACTAAAAACAAGTGTCCCAGTGGGTCATCCTCAATTTATATATACCACCATGGAGTGGGGTTGAAATGATGTCAAGGGATGAATTCTCAGGTCAACACTTCCTTAGATAACTTGTAAGGAGTCGATGAACTCCCACATACAAGTCAAAATGCATGAAATAAAGACAAGTGGAAGGACTTTTAGTGTCATTTTGGGGTCACTTGAATCATATGGATTTTTGGAAGGGACTTGGTGACTTTCCTTCCTTAAACACCAAAAACAATGTGTGTAAGATTTAACCATGATTAAAATTTGCTCCTTCCACCTTAGGACCTTCAAATTTTTAGAGGGTTTTCCTAATTATAATCCTAGAATAAAGTGAGAAAATAAAATTTTAGATTTAGCTCTTGGGTTTTTGATTTCTTATCTCAGAACTAATCATCGTCAATCCATAGAGATTGATGTTGATTACAAAAATTGATGTCAATTAAGAAGGATTGATGATGTTTATTGTTAAACACATAAAATAAAAATATATTTTGATGGAAAAAATGATTAATAAATAAGCTTAAAACCCAAACATCTCATGTATTCTACAATAAATGAGTTATATAAACAACATGCAGATCATCAAACACAAAATTAAGGCAAGAAAAATTGAGTAAAACCATTGTTATCCATGTTCCCTACTGTGTTCTATTTTTTACATAGAGATCATGGTCAATTTTTATAATTGATGTCAATCTATAAAAATGGCATCGATCCTTGCAACTTGCAACTTGATTAAAGAAGAAAGATGTAAAAAAACAAAGCTAAAACTTGAATATTTATTTACATCCATTAAAAAAATAAAACTAGAATATTAATCTCCTTAGCCATATGAGATATAAATTGTCCCATAGAGTGTGACATAATGTGAACAAGGATTACATAGAGGGGAGGTTACTCTTTTGTTATTCCAATAAAATAAATCAAGTTACACACTAAAATGATAACACCTCTAACCTAGACACTAGGGAGAGCATAAGCAACAAGCATGCATATGAAAAGACAAATAAAACATAAAATAAATGACTCTTTTACCTTTATTGGAGATCTAAATGGATTGTTGAAGTGTCTTGATTAGCTTGTGCATCAAGAAATATTCATCAACAGAGCTTTGTTGGCTTCACCCTTCCTTGGCACCTTGACTTGGTTGTTTGGCTTATGAATTTGGAAGGGTAACATTATTTTCAAGGCTTATCTCTCTAAAAATTAGCATTATATCTTTGGCTTATGAGATATTTGAAGATATTTAGGCATAATTAATTTACTCCAAAAGAGATTAAACATCAATAAGTATGGCTTTGTATTTATATCCTCAAAAGTTAACTCTCACCCAAGGTGAGTTAAGGTTGAGTTTAAACATGTAATGGGTTAAAATTAACCTTAGGTGAGTAGAGGCTAACTCCAATTGATTTAAAAGTTATGTAATTATGATTTTTAATTACTAGGCATGTCTCTCAAACTAGATATTTTGAGATATTTTGGAAGAGCTTGACAAATTATAAAGGCAATGATGAAAATGCTTGATATTTTGATTTTTTGAATTTCTATTTTAAATATTAATTTAATTTCAAATGGATAGTTCAAATAAAAATTTAATATTGTTTATTTAAATGATTAAATTTTATTAGATTTTAGCTCTTTTTATTATTGTCAAGTGCCCTGCTTAATGGGTCCATAGGCCAAATTACCAATTGTTAGGTATGAGTTGATTAAGGGTGAATCTGTGAGAGGTTATTTTTGTGTAAAAGTTAGTACCCAAAATAGTTATGCCTCAACATTATTCTTGTATACACAATATTTTTAACTTTTATAAAATACAAATGCTTTACATCTTGTACAAACCCATAGAGACTCAATCTATATGAGTGCATGCCTTATGGGTGCACTAGAAAAGGGATGGGTAGACCATTGGTGATTCATAAGATTGTTGTCCTTTACTACCACATATTTACAATCCAACCAACACCTAAAACAATTACCTAATCTATTACTCCTTTACATGCTCCTTCAATATTTTCCACTTTCCATCTTTCTTTTCTTCTGCTCAAGTCCCTTTTGTCAGTTAGTTATATTAGATTGATTGGGTTGACCTTGTATAGTTTTAGGTGATTTTCACTTAGGAACTAGTTTGGCCTTTAACCAACCTAGCTCATAACCTAGTGAATAATTATTCATAATTGTGCTAGGTCGAATGGGTCAACCCTGTCATCTAGAATTTTTTGAAGGGTTTAAGGTAAAATCCACCTATATTTACAATATTATTTCATCATTATTTTAATATGAAATCAAGAGTTATTATTTTATCTCACTTCTTTACAATATACTCTTCCACCATTCTACTTGAGGAATCTTAGCTTAGAGTTTCTACTTGGAGAATATAGTCTTGTGGATAAGTCTTGGATGTTTTGGCCTTTATTAGATATCCTTCCAAACCAAAATAACCTCTTTTAAATCCCCTTTAGCTAAGGGAGATATTTAGTCTCAATAAGTTCATCATTCAAGTAAGTATTCTTTAACTTTTATCTTATCTTTAGTAGATAAAACTAGCATAAGTATTGGCTTCGAATAATATTACTCTTCATATTCCATGTATTAGGGTCTTACTCATACATAAGTTAATTGAGATTCTCTTATACATGTTTTTATTATTTATAACCCCTCATGTTGTGCCATAATATTTGGTGAGAACTAGATTATATTTGACTTACTTGTTATTAGTTTAGTTGAAATATCAAAACTCAGGACCCCCTTAGGGTTATTGCAAGCTTGTGTTAGACTTGAGGATTTGGATCTCTCCTTAGCATGGTGTATTGTGGTAAGATATCCCCTAATCAGGTCTATTAGATCCCCATATTGGTCATGTTCCCACTTAAAAAATGTGTCCCCAATCAAAAGTGTATGGTAAGATCTATCTTCTCTGAGTTAGGATTGATTTATAGATATGATGCATTTTTGATTACATACATTCTGATGAACCCAATGTGAATATAACTCTTGCAAGTTTTTCTTCACTTATTTCATCATTTTATCATTTTTTCATATATTTAAAATTTTGGGTTGAATGTATTGACATAGTAATAACTTTTGTGCACAGGTTTAACACGTAGTCACATCAAAATGACTATGTTCTATTTGTGTAAGTTTTCCAAAATTCTAGTTCAGACTACTAGGTCAACCCAATTAACCCTGCATATTTTTAGGCATCAAATTGAACATACTAGGTCAATATAATTGACCCTATACATTTTTAGGCTATCAGCTATAGGTTTTTTCAAATCTCAGTCAACCCAATCGACATAGTTAGTAGAATTTGCAAGTACAAATAAAGGTTCTTAAACAATAATCTTATTTTTTTCAGTATCCTCCAACCCATCAAGGTTCCTTTTTATCATTTTTTTGTCATTTATAGAATTTTTTATAGTTCTATTTTTCATAGTTTATAGTCTTTAAAACTACCCCTATACTGTCAATTAGGTCAACCCTATCAACATAATTCTATATTCTATGTGTAGTCTAGAAAGCTAGGTCTACTCTGTCGACGTAGTTCACTTTTAGAATTTTTGATTCTATAGCATAAATGTGACACTATCAAACATGTTATATATTATTTTCATACACTAACAATTACATTGACACTGTACTATGTTTCAAAGTTAGAATTAACCCTTATATGCTAGTAATTAGCTCACACTTCCATTTCTTGTTGTTTACATGCTTAAAATAGATCACATAGTCTAATTAGGTGGTTTTCAATATAACATTTAGTTTCACTATTTTTCTCTTTTATGTACACACTACCAAATCACAAAATCTTAAAAAGCATTTTAAAAATAGTCTACCCAAGGCCTACCTACTTGGATTTCATCACCAAAGGGGAAGCTGACTTGGTTTTATAGCCAATTATAAACATGTTGCTTAAGGGTATATTTTTTCTAAGAACTTGACACCCTTATCACTATGATGTGTGAAGTGATGGGGTAGGCCCCAATACCAAGCATGTACCATTGCTAATATAGAATCTCCCTTTTAGCCCAAATATCCTAAAACCATCCTTAGATTGCTTTCTAGTTCCTTACTTATAGCCAACTTCCTATCACATCTAAAATTATACTTTAATAATCTAACAACATTTAGGTTAACTAATTAGTTAGATTTTACTATCTAGGTTGACTACTTGCTCTTTGCTCAATTGTATGTTGTATTGAAAAAACTTATATTAGCCAACATTGGTGCAAGGTTTTGTGTTGTGTGACTCAATGTGATCAACCTCATTGATCAAATTGATTATGCATTTCCTTTAATTTATTTCTTTCCTAAGTAATTGAATAAAATTTCTTGTCTCAATACACAGTCATTTATGTGGACATAGTTTCATATAGACTATTTATTTTTCCCTACCTATTGTGTTAGGTTGACCCTGCACACTTTATCAACCCCTATTTATTGTGTTAGGTCAACCCAACTAACTCTATATGTTTTTATACCTTTCTTATTTACCGATTTAGTTCTTTGTTTCACCTTCTTAGCATTCTATTCATTTCTCTCAAGTCATCATGAAGTCTCCTATTAGAATCTTCTTGGATAGATTGAATCCATTTAGATATTATATGGGATGTTCATTTCTTATCTTCTCCTCCCAATAACACCATCACTCTTGGGGCACCTCTTCACTTCCTTCATCTATCACTTGTAACATGGTGCAAATCACACTTCAAGATGAAGTTGATGGGTCTGATCCTTTCTATACTTACCAAGATGCTTCTCATCTTCAAAACCTTCAAAATAATGTGGGATTAATTGACACAAGTTTAATCAATAATCCCACTAATAATCCATATTTTAATAACCCTCCCCCTAACACCAATTTAGGGAGTGATCCTACCAACACCAACCAACCTCCTGATACAACTCAAATTCTTGCCTAAGTTATACAAAAAATGAGCATAGTGTATAACTCTAACACCAAAAAAATGATTCAAATTCAACATCATTTGATTAATATGGTTAATCAACCTCTGACTATTCATCCTCAATCCAATCCCAATTACATTCCTCTACTTCTTAGAGATGCCTCATGCAATGTTATTCCTCAACCCATAATGAATAAAAAGATGCTTCAAAATATTCAAAATGGGAATTTACCTCCCTTGATTGTGTCCATTGATATTGGTAACATATCTCCAACTATCAAATATATTGGGACTAAAGATCCATCCTTATTTATCAAAGCCTTTATAAATCTTTACAAAGAGAGGATCCAAACTATTACCTTTTCCACTACTAAACTCTTAGTCAAAACCTTCACTGGTGATGTATTAGAATGGTACAACCATTTACCCCAACATTCCATTTGGCAACTTTAAGATTTGGTCAATCCCTTATTTAAAGAGTTTCAACATAATGATCTTCCTAAAAATTGTCTTAGCTACTTCATTAATGATAATCAATCTCCTAATGAATCGGATCATGACTTTATCAAAATATAGAAATCATTGGCCCATAAAGTTGACCACAACAAGATTATTGATAACCTATTCAAACTCTTTATAATGCTTTAACTCTTTCTATCCAATATAAGTTTCAAACCTTTGCTCCCCAAACCCTTAATTAAGCTCTTGACCAAGCCAAACATCAAGACTTTCTCATGAAGAAATTTGAACATAATACTAAACTTATAAAATGATATTTTCAAATATCTACCAATTCCATCACTAGTAATACTTAAAAAACCAAACTAGGAGTTTCCAAAGCTGAGATCCCTTCACCTTATCACACACCAATTTTAGTACATCAAATGAAACAACTCTTACCGCTCTCAAGACCTTTCACCTCTCCTAACAATCCTCCCAAATGGTATGACCCCAATCAATTATGTTGGTTCCATGTTGACATTGATCATTCCCATGAATCTTATAGAGGGATCACTAAATTTTTTATCTCATATATGCTTAGTGATTCATTTAATCATAAATCCATGATCAACCTTTATCATCAAGAGTACACTATTACTTCTCAAAAATGATAAGCTTCTAAAACTTCTACCTCAAATAACCAAAAATCTTTTTCAAATAATCAACTAAATACCAAGGATTTTTGTGATATCAATGTTGATTATGACCAATATTATAACAATTCTCAATATTTTAACATTTCTAAGGTCAATTATCATCCTAAGCTAGGTCACAAAGTTCCCATTACCAAACCTAAGAAGCCATATTTAGAAGAACAAATTCTCAAAGACAATATCACTACTAATCTAGCCTTATAATCCCATTAAGATTCATTTACTCCTTCTAAACCTCCAAGTACATCCATTCCTTCAAAATCTACTTTACCTCCTAAACCTCATGTTTATTCTTCTAAATATCATTAGAAATTTATTAAATAACTCAACTCTATGCCTTGTAAGATTCCACTTATGGAGTTGGTTCATACTTCACCCTATCATCCTAAGTTCCTTATTGCAATAACTCCAAGAAATTAAAGATCCATCCTCTATAGATGAAAAATCACATTCTATTGAATATCAACCTACCAATGTCAATACCATTGAAATTATGTGTCCTTATTCAAAGCCTTCTATTGAATTTATTGAAGAGGACATGCTTAATGATGAAATTATTTTTTGTTTTGATGAACCACCACTTTTTATTAAAATAGCCATTAATACTACCCTTATTCATAAAGTTATAGTTGATGAAGGCTATGGTATTAATGTGACATCTTTGTGGATTATCCAACAACTTGGTTATAATAAGGATCATCTTAATCAAACCCATTTTACCTACCTTGGTTTTGATAAGACTAATTAAAATCCACTTGGTTGTATTTTTCTTCCATTAACCATGAGACCTAAGACCATTCAAACTAAAATTATGGTCCTTGATTTTATCTTACCTTATAAACTACTCCTTGGTCTCCCATGAACTCATAGAATTAGAGTCATTACTTCTTTTGGTAGCCAATGCATTAAATTCTTACATAATGGTAAATGATATAAGAATGAAGTCAATCCCAACCCATGAAGTATTCAAATTCATAATCCCAAATATTAGTATCATATTCCTACCATTCCTAAGATCAATAATGCTCCTTTACCTGAGTTCATCAACATGAATCATGATTTATAAGTCACTCTTGCAGATTCTGATGATGATGAACCTAGTGATTTAAAACATATTTGTAAAACTACCAAGCTACCTCCATATATTTTTTAGTGGCTTCCTCCTTATTTATTACCTAGGGACCACATTATTCCTCTTATTGATGAGATTAACAATTTTCCCTCTCCATACAATGCTCAGGATCCTTCTTTACCTAAAGATGCCTTCATTTGTAATGATTTTGGAGTGTCCAAATTATTTCAATATCCTCTCATCATGTCTCCTCATACATTCAATAATATGGGGATTTCACCTTCTGAAACTCCACTTGAATCTCAAGCATTACAATTTATCCAACATATGATGATAATTAAAAAATGGTACAAGCTCAATATCAAGACTTAGATGTCTAGCATTATAAGAAAACCTTAGCTCAAATTCATGCTTTTAAATGGGATGTTCATACCATTTTTATGGATTATGACTTAGATCCTAAAGGCTATGTGCCTCCTGGTAGTTATCTACTTCTTGATACTCTTTGGATGATAGAATAAATTATACCTTATGAATCTCCAAAAATTCCTACATCTCTTTTACCATCTTTGGATCCAATCATTACCTCTAATCCTTCTCCTATTACCAAACCCACCAACACTCCAATCTTTTTTGATCTATCTACCTCTCATACTCTTGAGATTACACTTGATGAAAATACAACTGATGTTCATCAAATATATTTTGAGTATGATCACCATGGTAATCAAATTCTAGATCTCAAATTAGATGTTGAGTATTTTGGTCCTTTTCTAACCTTACCTAGTGATGAAGCTATTCTTGAAATACTTCATGCCCAAGAACCTTAAATTCCTTGAAAACATCATAAAATTGGTAATTTGAAAACTAAAACCCCTTGTTTCAACAACTTCATTTCTAGCATTGATCCTAAAACTAATAAAATATCTTCTTTACATAATGCACAATACCATTTCCAAGATGACAACACTATGATTATCAATAAAACCATTTGAATTTAATATGGTACTCCATCATGTCCTTGAATAATTACAATATCTCATGAAATATCACCTACCAAACATGATAATTTTAGATTGTTCTTTGATAACTATCATGAAGTTTTTTCTTGGTCCTATGAGGACATGCCTAGTATTGACCCTAGCATTGTGGTGCATAAAATTATTACTTATCCTGATGTCAAACCTATGTGTCAAAAATAAATGAAATTTACACTCAAGGTTTCCACTTTATGTCACAAGAAAATAATAAAATTACTCGATGCTAAATTTATCAAACCAGTGGACTATTCTGAATGGGTTTCTAACATTGTTCCCATTCATAAAAAGGTCACTATGGTCATTCATATTTATATTGATTTCTAAAATATTAACTTTTTTGGCCCAAGGACAACTTCCCTTTACCTTTGATAGATTCCATCATTGATTCCATGTTTGGTTACAAAATGTTATCTCTTATGGATGGATTCTCAAGTTACAATCAGATTCACATTTCCCCCAAGGACCAACATAAGACCACTTTCACCATGGATTGGGGCACCTATTTCTGTCAAAATTCCTTTCAATCTCAAAAATTCTAGAGCCACTTACCAATGAGTAATGACTCATATATTTCATGATCTTATCCATAAAATTGTTGAAACATATGTGTATGATCTCATTGCTAAATCCAAAACTCATAAAACTCATCTCTCAAATCTTTTTATCATCTTTGATCATCTTCTTAAATATCAAGTTAGACTAAATCTTTACAAATGTGTCTTTGGTGTCACATATAGAAAATTATTAGGATTTCTAGTCTCTCTTCATGACATTTATGTTGACCCAACTAAGATTAGTGCTATCATTAACTTTCCCATTCTTCAATCCATTCCTAACATTTGTACTTAGGCAAACTTAGGAAAATTAGATGATTCATCCCTGAAATGGTTTATCATATCCACTTTATCAATTCTCATATTAAGAAAGGTAAGGTCTTATAATGTATGGATCCTTGCCAAAAATACTTCGATAACATGAAATTCATTGATTCACCCATCTACACTTCATCCTCCTTCCAATGATCGACCCTTGATTCTATATACTTCTTCCACACCTATATTAATTTTGGCAATGCTTGCCCAACAAGATGATACTAGAAGAGAGTATGCCATTTATTACATTAATCAAGCCTCATTGATTATGAGACATGTTATACCAAAGTCAAATGAGATTTACTCACTATCTATTTTATAGTTAAAAAGTTTTATCATTACATACTTTACCAAACTACTTATGTCATCATTCATTATAACTCCCTTCATCATTTCTTCTCCAAAGAATTTATTCCTATAGATATAATTAGAAAATAAATGGTCCTCCTTGTGTAATTTTATCTCCACATTATAACTCAAAAAGTTGTTAAAGGGAAATTTATAGCTGATCAACTTGCCATAGATCCTATGATAGCTACCAATCAGCTTCAAGATAGTCTCCCAGATGATAATATTCTCGATATTAAAGGTCTTAATCAAAATATTTCTCTCAAATATTATTTTCATAACTTTACCACTAATCTTGAAGAAAATAATCTTGATGAATCCTCTATTCCTTATGATACTACTAAACCTAAATTAGTTAGCTAGGAGCTTCTTTAAATTAATGTTGACTTGCATGAGGATACTTGGACCTTTCACTTTGATGGTGCTAAATGCCTTCAAAGAGTTAGGGCAGGTTTCATTATTACAAGTCCTTTTATGAAGATCATACTTTTATCTTTTCATTTAACATTTGATGTCACTAATATTATTATCGAATACAAAGCCCTCATCTTAGGCATGAGAGCTAGTCTTGATTAAGACATCTAATACCTGTATGATTTAGGTGATTCTTAGCTTATTTACCATCAATTCAATGGTGATTACCAATAAAAAAGTGAAAATATCATTACCTATCATCAAATTGTAATCACTCTTTCTAATGATTTCATCTCTTTCACAATTGAGCCTAATCATAGAGATCAAATTTCCATTGTTAATTCCCTGGCTTCTTCATCTTCTCTCTTTCATCCCCACAATTTATTTTTGATCTCACTTTTCTTATATAAAAAAAAATCTATGTCCTCTACTCAACCAAAAAATTCACTTATCTTCCACATCGAGGTTGTTACCATTTGACAAAGCCCATGGTATAAAGACATTATTCAATTCTTGGAACATCAAACTTATCCTCCTAATTTAGACTCTTGCAAAAAGACATGCATTCATAAATAATCTTTCAAATATGTACTTTGATACATCTTTTATTATCATAACATTGAAGTTACCTTTGTCTGCAAGATGAGGTCTCTCCTCTTCTTGAACAAGCACATGGGGGCATTTGCAGTGGCCATTATAACAGACATGATATAACCCACAAATGCCTACATATGTGATACTTTTGGCCTACTCTTGAAAAGTATGCAATCAAATTTTCAAAATCATGTAATCATTACCAAGTTCATGATGATCTAATTAATTAACCTCTATCTAAAATTCAAACTATCAAATCTCCTTGGCCATTTTACATGTGAGGACTATATCTCATCAGTAAATCACCTCTCCTAAGATGGGCATGTTTTTATCATCACTACTACTGAATATTTTACCAAATGCATTAAAGCCATGCCTTTTGTTAATTTCACTGATAAAAAAATTACCAAATTCATTCTAAATCAAATCATTTACTACTTTGGTGTTCCCCATATTATCATTTCCAATAATGGTGTTATTTCCCCATAGCTTTGTGCTAAATTCAAGATCAATCAAAAATTCTCTAAACCTTATCAACCATAATGCAATGGCTAAGTTGAGGCTACTAAAAAAATTATTAAAAAAATTCTCCAAAATATAATTCATGAAACCCACATGGATTGGCACATCCACCTTTATCCTACTCTTTGGGCGTATCAGACTAACATACATACTGCCATTGGGGCAATGTCATTCTCTCTACTGTATGGTTCTGAATCAATTCTTCCATTGGAAGTTGAGATTCCCTCTCTTCATATATCTCTTCATGGTATCATTCCTAATGAATAATTACGTAATGCTCACTTCCATGCTCTTGATCTCCTTGATGGACACTATCTTTCTCCTTTGAAACATATTGCCAATACAAAGCTCGTATTGCCAAACAACATAACAAACATGTTAAAATTTGTACATTTAATGTTGGTGATCTTGTCCTTAAATTAGACTACACTCATGACAAATAAGGTAAATATGTCCATAAATGGTGTGGTCCCTATTTAATCAAAGATATTCTTGGTATAAGCACCTATCACCTTCAAACCAATGAAGGCCATGTTTTCGAAGACCCCACCAATACATAATTTATTAAAAAGTACTTTGCCTAAAAATTTCCTTCTTCTTACACTTTCTATATGGTATATATCTAAAAAAAAATGTAGGTTACTTATATAGCTCTCTCCCTTTGCAGTAGTTCTCTCTATTTATAAAACTTTAGTCCTTCCTTTTTGGTATTTTGGTTTCCCCTTTATCTCATGATTTACATTATAAAACTATGGATAGAACATGTTCTTCCTCATGATGTACCATAGTCTTATTTATTTTATACTCTTTATTTCATACTTTTTTGCACCCTCGTGGGTTTTTTTTGTGATTTTTAGTGTAAGACCATGGATATGACCTGGCCTTCCTCATAAAATTACCATTGTGTTATTCATTTTCTACAATGTGTTTTTGATCTTTGTTCTTAGCTTTAGCTTTTACTTATTTTGATAGATGGAATTTGTACAATAATCTATGTTAGCATATTTTTATTCATTTCCATCATTCTTATGATAAGTAATCACACATTACTATCATTGTATCCCTTTTTCACCTTGGTGTCACATTTTTTGTAATTTGAAGTAATTTAAATTATTCCATGTGTCATTCATATTGATTTACTTTCCTTTCATTTCACATTGGACAAAACAAGGTTGAAGTTAAGATATCTCTTTTATTTCACCTAGATTTATGAGACTCTTAGACCCCATGCTATTTGAATTTCTCTCTCTTAGAAACCAAGTCCCAAGTATTCAAATTAATGTCATCTTTAGCACCCATGTTTGGTTTTCCAAATTTATATGAAGGAGGAATAGAAAAAACCATCAAGGAAATTAAAATCTAAATCATTTGAAACATAAGGAAATGATATCCAAAAGGCAAAATACAAATCTTAAAAGTCAATATCACACCAAAATATGTGATTAAAATCACATCTCATATCTCCAATCAAAGCCCAAATTCCATAATTAAGATCACATAGAGTTGAGGTCCATTGAGGTGTAGTAGACCAGTAGATTGGAATAGGAGAATTCAATAAAATCTATGGTGCTACCTAATTTCTCATGCAAGTACCAAATCTTCCTAGTATATCGATAAATTTATAAGGGGTCCTAAGGAATGGGGAACACATTATGGGAACGTAGGTCCATTTTACATTTCATGCATATATCCTTCATGGGATGGTCTATATACTACATTATTTGACCTAAGACTTATGTGGTAGGATAATTTCTTCAAAGTCTTTAAGGTCAAAAGTCATCTTGTTTTTAAAAACCTAATTTGAGTGTCTTGACTTTGATAAAGAGTTCCTCTACCTTGGTTTTTCCTTCATTCTCCCCTCCACCCATTTCCCTTGATAGGCAAATTGTGATACTAAATTTATTTTCCCTTATTCTATATTCCCTTCTTATTCACCTCTTAAAAACATGCTAGCACTACTTTGTTTCATTTTTATCTATTCTTAGAGTGAAACAACATGTTTGAGAAACTATGGATTACTTTCTTTACACCATAAAATTACCTTCTTAGACTTGTTTTTCTCTCTTTTTACCATTTATCATTTTTTTTACTACCCTTCTATTATGATCACGTGAGTCCACATCATTTTTCCATTATTGAGTGAGGTTGCTCTGTTAATTCTCACTCCTTTATGTTTTTTTCCCTTTTCATGTACCTTTTTCCATTATTGAGTGAGATAAGGATTGTTACTACTAACTCATCAATGTTGTTTTACCATTTTGTTTCTACTTTTACCCTTGATGTTTGATTTCCATACTTTTTGACATGTATCCTTGGTTTTACTTAGTGAGTTTTCCTTTCATAATTAAGTTTTACTTGTTTGAAATTTTTGGTCTTTAGTAGCCTTGGATTTCTGGTTACTCAATTTACTCTTAAATTTGACTTGGTCATTTGATCTAACATAGCACTTGCCATCCCAGCTTGCCAAATTCCTAAGTACATCCCATCCTCATAACACCAATTATCTTTACTTTCCTACATTTGTTTGTTTTTGCTTTTTAGTTTTTTAATCTTGGGTTTGTTAAAAGAATCTTTGTGTCCTACACAATCAAAACTAACAACACAACAAACAACCTTCAAAAATAAAGGTAAGTCAAGGTATCCATCACATTTACTTTTCAATCATTTTTTATCATTTATTTTTCACTTATTTCTATTTTTACTATTTACTTTTAGAAGTACCATCCCCTGTTGCACTTTAGTGACATGTGATGATCTTCAAGTGGGGAATATGTATACACATGATATTTTAAACTTTTATCAAATACTAATTATTTACCTCTTATAGGAACCCATCAAGACTCAATATCTCTAATTGCACACCTTAAGATGATAATTAGGAAAGGGGTGGGCACACCATTAGTGATTTATAGGATTGTTGTCCCTTATTGTCACATATTTCCAATCTAAAAAAATCCTAAAACCATTCCCTAAGCTATTACTCCTCCTTTTTACACTCCTTCAATATTTTCTTCTTTTCATACCTCTTTTCTTCACCTTAATTCCCTTTTTTCAATTAGCTATGTGAGGTTGATTGGGTTAAACCGTGTAAATTTAAGGGTGATTTTCATTTAGGAACTTATTTGGCCTTTGGTTGACCTAGCTCATGACCTATTAAATAATTATCCAAAATTATTCTAGGTTGACTAGGTTGACCCTATTGGCTAATATTTTTGGAAGGATTTAGGGTTAAATCCACCAATATATACAAGACCATTTCATCATTATTTCAATATGTAATCAAGATTTATTATTTACTCACACTTCTTTATAATCTACTCGTCTACCATTCTACTTGAATATTCTTAACTTAGGGTTTATATTTGAAGAATATAGTCTTGTGGATGAGTCTTGGATGTTTTGGACTTTCTTAGTGATCCTTAAAAACCACAACAAGCTCTTTTGAATCCCCTTTGTCCAAGGTTGGGATTGAGTCTCTATGGGTTCATCATTTAGGTAAGTATTCTCTAGATTTTCTCCTCTCTTTAGTAGATAGAAGTAGCATAAGTATTGTCTTTGAATAACATTAATTTTCATATTCCATATATTAGGGTCTTAATCATACATAGCTTAATTGAGATTCTCTTATACATGTTTTTATTATTTCTAATCCCTCATGTTGTGTCATAAGCTTTGGTGAGCACTAGATTAGATTTGCTTTATTTGTTATTAGTTTAGTTGAAATATCAAAACTTAGGACCCCTTAGGTTTATTTTGTTGTGTTATAATGGAGGATTTGGAACCCTATTTATCATGGTGTATTATGGTATTATATCCCTTAATTGGGTCTATCGGATCCCCATATTGGTCATGTTCCAACTTAAAAATGTGTCCCCAATCAAAAATGTATGGTATGATCTATCTTCTCTGAGTTAGGATTGATTTATAGACATGATCCATTTCTAATTGCATAAAATTCTAAGAATTAATTAATGATGCATGATCAAAATTGGGACATTCAATGATTCCTAAGCTTAACTTACAATTTTTGGTAAGAATCAGTCTAAAGTCCAGCTGGGAGCTAATTGTGGCCAGAATTAGATGTCTACAGGTATCTATATGCTTGGAAGAGTGAAATGGAGAATATGGTACATGAGATTTTAGAGGTGAGTATTATTATACATAACCAAATTTAATATTTTTCCTTGATGGTCATGGTTTTTAAGAAGGATGACACTTGGATGATGTGCCTAGACTATAGAGAAATCAACAAATTCACCATCCAATATAAGTTCTCTATTACAGTAATTGAAGATATTTTAGATGAATGACATGGTGTTTTTTATTTTACCAAACTAAATCTTCATTTTGGGCATCATCAAATTTGAATCAAAGATGAGGATATCCAATAAGCATCTTATAGAACTCATCAAAGTAATTATGAGTTTATGTTCATGCCCTTTTGTCTCACAAATGCACCATCTACATTACAAAGTCTGATGAATATTATTTTTAGGCCTTTAGTTGAATTTTATGTTGGTGTGTTCTAATTACATCCTAATATATAAAAAAACTTTGGAAGAACATTTAAATCATGTGAAATAGGTATTGTTAGTTTTAGAATAACATCAATAGCCAAACCTTTCAAATGTGATTTTTGGATTCCAAGAGGTGGAGTGATTGGTTCATATAATTTTAAATGAAGGATTAAAATTCAACCCTAATAAGATCAAAGCTATCATGAATTGGTAAGTGCCAAAGATTATCAATAACCTTCATGAATTAATAGGGTTAATAGGGCACTATTGTATTTTTTTAAATTATGGTAACACAATATCTTCACTCCTAACCTCATTGAATAAATACTCCTTCCCATGCAATGAAATATCTACCAAGGCATTTGAGAATATAAAATAGGCTATGTGCATCACTAAATTTTTTTCTACCCTTGATTCTTCCAAAACCATAGTTCTTGAATGTAATGCATTAGGCTAGGGCATGGGGATAGTACTAATGCAAGAAATAATACCCATTTTATTTGAGATTAATCAAATCAAGGGAAAAAATATGCTCAATCCAATCTATGTGAAAAATATGATGGTTATTCTTCATGAAATCAAGTAATGGAGAGTTTATCTAATGGGTAGACACTTTCAAGTAAAGACTGATCATGATGGTCTAAAATATTTTTTGGAACAACAATTATCATAAAAAAATATGAGTGAAAAAAAATTTGGGTTATGACTTTGAAATATTATATAATAAAGGAAAAAATCATTTGGTAGAAGATGCACTCTCTAGGATAGATGAATTATTTAAGGCATTGTTATGTGCAATGACCATTTGGCAGGTAGATTGGTTAGAAGAGGAAAGATCCAATGGGAGAATGATAGGGATTCATAGGTTTTGATTCAAAATGTTTTTCATGGTTCTCATATTTTTTAAAATTTTGATTGAAAAGGGAACACAATATGGTATGAATATACATTATACCTATGTAAGGGTTATATTTTGAAACACAAGATCCTTTAGGAGCTTCATGCTCTCCAATAAGGCACACTCAAGATTGTTTAAGACCTATCATAGATTCAAGTAAATATTATTCTGGGAAGGACTCAAGGGGGATATACATTTTTTTTTGAAAAATTCATGGTTTATTATTAGAAAAAAGATGAAATAATTAAGAAACCAATTCTTTTATAGCCTTTATGAATCCCTAGATAGAAGTGGGAGGAGGTTTCCATGGATTTAATTATAGGTTTAATGAGGTCTAAAGGTAAAAATGTCATCATGTTAGTTATAGATGGGCTCACAAGATATGCTCATTTTTTTCCTTATCACAATAATTTGTATCTAATATAATATTTGTTTTTATTAATGAAGTTCAAAAGTTACATGGTACTTATGAGATCATTATACGTGATCATGATCCCATCTTCACCAATAACATTTGGATTGATTTATTCACATTTTTTTGTAATTATTTGGTTGATATATCATCATATATTCCTCAATATTATGGGAAAACATATGTGGTGAAAAAATTCTTAGAAGGGTATCTCCTTTATTTATTAGATAAACAAGAACAATTGGTTCATTGGATCCCACTAGTAGAATGGTTGTACAACACTTCATTCCATACCTCTTCCAAAATATCTCTAGTTATCAAACCTTTATGGTTATAATACCACATCCATTAATTCATACTTTAATTTATAACACAAGGTTTGAGTTTTTGAGGAACACATTCAACAACAACATAAAGTACTAGCTAGTTTGAGAGAGAATTATTTAATAAAACAAAATGAAATGAAGTATTAAGTTGATTAGCACCATAATGAGAGGAATTTTTATATAGGTGATTGGGTATTTTTAAAATTGAATCCACAAAATATAATGTCTTTGAAGCAACAAAAAAGGATAAAAAATTATTTCCTAGTTATTATGGTCCTTATCGATCCTATAAAAATTTGGCAGTATGACATACAAGCTAAAGCTACCCAGTCCACTCAAATACATGTTACATTTTATGTATATTTATTAAATAAGGTAATTGGATATAGAGTTTATATGTAGACTAAGTTAACATAACTAGATGAATAATTCAAAGTCATTTTGTAAACTAAGGATATCCTTCTCTCTCTCTCTCTCTCTCTCTCTCTCTCTCTCTCTCTCTCTCTCTCTCTCTCTCTCTCTCTCTCTCTCTCTCTCTCTCTCTCTCTCTCTCTCTCTCTCTCTCTCTCTCTCTCTCTCTCTCTCTCTCTCTCTCTCTCTCTAAAAGGCTATGAACATGAGAGCTTAAGGAGTATTTTATCAAGTGGAAGAGTTTTAATCACAAAGATTCAACATGGGAGTAAGAATATTTCCTTAATCATCATCTAAAGTTTATTTAACATTGAGGTCAAAATTTTATTAAAGGGGATGTGTATGTTAAACCCTTAACTTATAGCATGCCTAGGAATATGTGTGGTTTACTTGTGGCTTGCATACCTTTCATAGTATCTTATTGCATTTATATATGTTCTTGGTAAGGTCAGTCTATGAAATAACCATGGATAAGTAGAGTATATAGAAGGTAGTGGTTAACATTTAATCATCATATTTTGAATTACTCTCTTAATGCATTATTGTGGAGGTTTCCCCATCAAAGTGGCTTAGTCAAATTTATCAAGTATTATTCTCTTTTGTCAAATTTTGTTGTTAGTCTACTTATTTTATCTTAGTTATATGATATATTATTCTATTATTAAAAAAAATCTAAGTAATTCATTATAATTGGATATGTAAGGAGTTTTTAGTCATCATGGGGGTAATTGGGGTTATCTCAACCCAATTAAATTCCACATTTTTTAATTTTTAGGTTTTTTATCTTGTAACCTTGGATGAACTATTTGCATGTCCTCTACATTCTTGAAGGTCAAATAATCACACACCAACCTAATTCTAGCTGTCACACATGATTGTGTCATGATTTTCATATTTTATACAAAGTGTCAAAACCATCTAGTTTAGATCAAAAGTGGCAAATGGTCTTGACCCCAATTGGACACTCTTGACCTTCCTAATCCTTCAGTTTTAGTTTAGAGGATTTTGCATATTCTATTCATGTTTTCCATATTTTAATTTCATATCAGTCAACATAATTAATCTATGGATAGAAACCACTAAGTTTGTCTTTAAAATTCATAGTTATCTTTATTTTAATCACTTTTACTTTGTCAAATTCAATTAATTTCATTCAATATGCTTGCCAAAATTAAATTTTCAACATTCTATGATATTCTAATCATTTTATTATAATTAGGTTTAATTACCACATTAATTCAAACTTTTAGTTAAATAAAAACTAACATTTGTTTAAAAAAATGTATAGGTGGATGATGAATATCTATTTTTAATTCTTATTTAAGCCCCTAGGTTTTCTAAGAAATTGGTTGCATGAAAATTTTCCCAACATTTCTATTTGTTAAAGATACAACAACATACACCTAGTAGTGTTGATAAATTCTAGTGTTTGGGTAAACCCACACATGCTGAAAAATAATGTTGAGAATCTATATATCACTTAGATTTCATTCAATAATTAATAATCATGTGGTATGGTGGATTGAATAAAACAAATATATATCCATTGGAATACTAAACATTATTTCATGATATAATGTAAAAATATCACCAATTTGAACTTCAAAAAAGATGGCTTCAAGTTGAATAAATGTTAGACAATGAGCTCATAATTAAAAATGAATTCATGTTTTATAATCAAGTCTTAGGTTGATTTTAAAGTTGTGGAGGATTTGGTACAACCTCTTCCTAAATTTTCATCATCTTATAATTTCTTTAAAAGTTTAAAAGAATCAATAATGAAAACTCTTGATCATTATTGACAGCTTTGGTTAGAAAACTAGCTTATTAGCTAACTAAGTACTGAATAAATATCCTTGATTGGAAAACCATCTTATTGGCTAATCAAGGGAAAGCTATAAAAAAATAGAATAAATATTTTTTGTATTCTTCAATTGTATTTATTTCTAATTATTTATGTTGTGGGCCTCTCTTTTCCTTTGTATATTTTCTTACAAAGGTCTAGGTTTAGTTTACCTTAGCATATTTTTTTAATAAGTATATAAGACTATACTTCCATCACTACATGTGGCTACAACAACACCATCATCATTTTAAATGATAAATATAAAAATTTTCAATTGGTATGGGATCCTTGTTCTTCTTTCATGTTTTAAATTCCTACCTACTTGATACATATTTCTCCCACATATTGTATGGTTGCATATCCATGCTCTACTTATGTTTATGTGGTCCTACACTTACTCAGTATATTAGCTACAGGTCCCAAGTTTTCACCCACACCCACTTCTACCTTATTTTCCTTTTGCAACCACTATCACAAATTTATAGCATTTATTGTTACCTTGACATTTTCAAATTTCCTACTTAGTGTTTTCTCTTTCTTCAAATTCTAAGCATTCTAGGAACCTATTATCTTTATTCAAGAAATGGTTTTTACACTATGGGGATGTTCACTTGATTCTAACATGATTCACAAAAATACTAAAAAAAAAATTAAAATTCTTGCTCTCATATACTCTGATAGGATTTTTTTAGACATAATATATTCTCCATTTTTACTTATCATTTGAGATGATTTATTATTGATTTCACTAGTTAGTCACACTACCTAGATATCTACATGTTGCCATTTCCATGTACTTACTACCAAAGTATTCTATATCATCACTACTTTCACTGGTAACCTTTGTATGAATTCATGTAATTGTGTTATTTATTTAGGATAATTATGTCTTTTTATATTTTAAATTTGAATGCACAATGTTTGTATTCTATGTGTTATTTCCCACTACAAGTTGTAGGGTTTGAACAGACTCTATTCAAATATGGAATTTGACATATCCACTTTATACTTCATATCACATTCACTCAAAACCCCTCATGATGCCATTTGATTATCCTATTTCCCACTTTTTATATTAATTATCCCACATATGTAAGCTATGTTTATTAACTACAATACCAAAAGAAAACCATGCAGTCCACTTGAGGATAATTATCTACCTTAAGTTGGGGATAGAATAAGGATATAAATTGAATTTATCTTCTTTGAATTGATATGGCCTTCAAACATTAATTTTTAGGGTGGAGATTCATGTCACATTTAGGAATGCCAAACGATGGATGTTAATATTTTCATGGGAAATTATGATAATGATGTATTCATTCTACTACTAGTCTCATCACTTCAGTATTTGAGGCATAAGAATCTTTAGATCCAATCAAAGAAGAATAAAATTTCCATTATTATAATATTTTCTATAAATGGTTTTCATACTTGTAGCAATTGTTGTATATTTTTATTTTTTATACATGGTTAAGGGATCTGCCATGTTTCATGACCAAAACACCTATAGTTTTTTATTGTGTTTAAATAAAAGATAGTGTCATTGCTAGCTAAATATGATTCTAAAATTTATTTATTTATTTAATTTATTAGGTAGTGATTATGATCTGTGTGTATTTATAGTACACCTAAGCTTATTCCTTGTTTGATCTACTATGTAGGGCATGCACGTCTCACCCAATCTTGCACACTCCTTACCTAAAGTTTGATCAAAGTTATATGTACAAGTCTTGTGCCATATCACATATTTATTCATACTAACCCTTGCACACTCATTACTATGCACTTCACAACTCACATTCCCACACGCTGCATAAGTTATACACTAGCTCATCTACTTATATGCCCTTCATGCCTATAGTATAGTGCACCTCATAGTTCCATGCCATAACTCATAGCCTTATGTTCCTCACTAGCCAATGCACCACACAAGTTTTATGCCAACTCATTGATTTATATGCACTTTGTAGTTTGTATCCCCATGCACCTTTTAGTTTCACTCTATAATTCATATTTATGTGCACCTCACTAACTTCTTGGAATCCATAGCACATCCATGTGTTGCCTCTCCTTGGCTATGTGCTCCAAGGGGTTCACCAACTTTCATCTATCCTATAAGATGAAGTAACACAACTATATTATTGGTAACTAATAATATTTATAACCCTTCTTTTTTTCTATTTATATAACTATGTAACATACAAATTGGCCTAAGGTATATGCTCCACATAGTCATAATATAAATAGCATGTTCTATGTATTTACTCTATAAGACATGCATTGTAAAACATTGTAACAATTTTACTTATTTTATATTAATTAATATAAGTTGCATTTCCTACAAGACTTTTGCTTCATTTAATGTGCTTATTTATTTCTTTCTAAATTAGATTTGACCATTCAATCTACACAACCAAAAATTGGTTGTCCCCCACATGTTTGGTCTTGGGCCCTGTGGTATGAATAATTGGTATTAGAGCTAAAAATTTATATTCCTTTCTAATCTTATAAAGTTATGAGTGTAAATCAAGAAGGAAGGTTTGTTGATTGGTACTATTTTAAAATATATAGAGGAACATTGTAGTAAAATTAATATGGGTAACACAGAAGTACCCTAAGGTATCCCTTGAGGTACAAAATCTAATCACCAAAGAACTAGAGGCATATCACATCAAATTTTTTATTCACTTCCATGAATTTATGGTATAACTCAATATGATGCCTTCTACCACACCTCCATAGTTCATTCATCAATGGTTTCAATAATAAACCCCCTTCAAGGTTCAAGTCAATATCGACATCCCTTTACTTTAAGGAAAGATCTATGCCAAAGTATTGGATGCCTAGATTTGATAACTCAAGGCATAATTCTTAGTTAATTATTTCACTAATGTTGAGAATATCACCTTTGCAATACTGAAGATGTCCATACCTATTGTTCACTCATGGGAGATATTTAGTGCATATCACATGCAAGAGTGCATTTTAATTAAATATTGGAATACTTTTGTGCATCCATTGAAGGAGGAATATAATCATATGTTCCACTTTGAAGATGAATACATCAAGTTATAACAATTACACTAGCACAAATATCAGTCCATGGAAGATTAAACTAATATTTTTCATGATTACTCTATGCACCTACATGATAACTTGAGTGAACAATATAAGGTGTTGAAATAAATAAATATAATCTCACATTATATCCACATGAAATGGATTTATTATCTTCTAACACTTTGGGGAAAACATATCACAATGCTACAAAGATCAAATCCAAGGAAAATATGAAATAGTGTGTTGCCTCTTCATCCAATGTAGCACACAAGGCCCAACCTTTACACAACTCCACATTGTAGTATCTGATGAAAAATTAACAACACACTTCTCATAAAGGAGAGAAACACCAAAATACTTCTCAACCCTCAAAATCTTTAATGCCTTTTTCTTTAGATAAATGTAAGAGGAACAAGTATGGTGTTAAGTGGTGTCATCACCATTTCTCATCCACTCAAGATGATTATAAATGATGCATGCAAAAATCCCTACTCATAAAATATACATTAGGACCCACATTGATAGATAAAATTGATCTAATTTCATCTTATCTAATCACAAACAAGACTATGATTAACATCTCCAAAGAGTGCAAACATCTCTTCCATACTCAGTTTTGAGTGAAGGGTTAGCCTCTCCATGTCATCATTGATAGTGATATCCAAAATAAAATCATTGCATAATCCATATCTCAATAATTTTGTACTACCACTACTACACATCCAAATCCATACAATTTAGGGTGTCTCTAGTAGAAGAAAGAAATATAGGTCTGGTGACAAAATACTTTTCAATACAATGTCAAGCCTATGGAAGAAAAAATCATTTGTGACACTATACCTTTGGATGTATATGACATCTTATTAGGGAGACCATATGTATATGATCATGAAGCTACATATCAAGCCAAACAATAATGTTATATTATTCATACAGAATATTAGTTCTACAATCTTTTTGAGTTATCACCCAGACCAAAGTCATCTTGGTTTATGTGAAGTAATGTTGCAAGCTTGTCTCACACACATAGGAGTTTGAGTTGCTCATGGTTTTCCCTGATACACCTATGTAGTCAAAATTAAATCACACCCTAGCAGTACATAACACTCACACATCATCATAGTAATAATATCTCAATGATTTACTAGATTAAAGTAGTGAAGCCTTCTAAGAACTTGAAGGCCTTCGAACACACTACATAGTAAATCACTACATTTATTTGGTCCTTAGATCCACCTTTTTGAATAGCCCCATCTATCACATATCTATTTGGGAGAATTATGAAGTTCAATGCCATATTCAAGAGCTTATTGATTAGGGTAAGATCAAGCCTAACTCTTCACCTTGTAAGAGTCTGATAATCCTTGCACCTAAGAAGAATTAGTCCTAGTGACTCTACATAGATTATGACACACTCAAAAAAATCACGGTGAAGAATTGATATCTAATAACATGCATTGATGACATTTTTGACCAACTCTAAGGTACACAATAATTCACCAAGATCAACTTGAATTTAGGTTACCATCAGGTTCCATCCATCCTATAGATATCTGGAATATAACATTAAAGACTCAAGAAGGATTGTATGAATGGTTCATTGTGCCTTTTGGCCTCACTAATGTGCAAGCCAATTTCATATACTTGATGGATGATCTACTCAGGCCATTCCTAAACTCCTTCATCATCATCTACTTAGATGAAATTATCATCTTCAATAAGATTTGGGAGGAGCATATGGATAACATATAATGTGTCTTATACACATTATTCCAACACAAGTTTTAAGACAACTTAACAAAATGTACCTTTGGTATGATGTAGAATCAATACCTAGGATACATCATTGATCACACTGACATAAGAGTAGATCTAGATAATATCAAAGTGATCCAAGATTGGCCTACTTCATACAATCTTATAGAATTGAAGATTTTTCTTAGACATTCTAACCTCTACCACAAGTTCATCCTTGGTTTCTCATACACTCTTGGGCTCTTAATCAGATCACACATGCCAAATCTAAGTTTTAATAGACACATGCACAATAATGCAATTTTTAGGCACTCAATCAATACCTCTATGTATTACCAATTATTATAATTCTCAAAATTACATAACCCTTTGAAATTAACACTAATGCATCTAACTACACACTCAATGCAGTGATCATGTATCATTGACATCCAATTGCATACCAATCATAGATTTTTAGAAATATAGTGTAAAGGTAATTCACCTATAATAAGGAACTATATGTTATTTTCCAAGTAATTACACAATGGTAACACTACATTCTAAATAAGGAGATAGTTATTCATTCAAACCATAAACCACTTCAGTTATTACAATCTCAAAATAAGATAAAAAAATGTGCACCACATGAAATTAATGACTTAAATATAGAAGTTTCATATCATGATCAATCAAAAGAAAGGTAAGGACAAAATGGTTGTATATTTCCTTGGAAACTCCATGATCATGCACTCATCATAGTGTTGAACATGCACAACAATAACTTTTGAAACTAGGTATCCCTATACTTAGTGGATTAGGACTTTATAACAACTTACACCAGACTTTTGAAAGGTAAACAAGTGAAAGAGTTCTACTTGTCTGACCAACTTGTATATAAATTTGTACATCTATGTGTTCCCTCTAGCACACCTCTCCAATGACTCATCTGGGAGGTACACTATGCCAAAACCTTGGGACACTTCAGCATGACAAAGACTCTAGCCACATTATAGTCACACATCTACTGATTGCATATGTGTACAAACATGGAATGACACATCAAGTCTTGTTTTCCCTATTGTATCACCAAGCCCATGAATAGGAAGTTGGGACTTTACACACCTCTAATAGTTCCATATAATCCATGGGAATCTATAAGCATGGATTTCATGATTGGATTTCCTATGACAATATGACAACATGACATTGTGTTCACTATAGTAGATAATTTTTTTAAGATGGACATCATGGTTGTATATAAAAAAGACATTGACATATTTTGCATTGTGTAAGAATTCTTCAACCATGTTTGGGTTCATTTTGGGTTACCAACATCCATCATCTTTGACCATGATCCATTCTTTGTGAGTCAATTTTATCAAGCATTATGGGAATTGATGGGTACATATCTGGATTAATCAAAGGCTTTTCATCCTCTTACAAATGGGAAAATTGAAGTGGTCAATCACATAATTATTTATATTTTATGAATGTACAACCTTGCATGTGCTCACACCTAGGATGACAATCTCTTGTACATTGAAAACACCTATAATAGGGATCTTCATAGCTCTACTGACCATAGTCCATTCCAAATATGTATTAGTTTTCAACCTTTAGCACCCTTAGACATATCATACCACACACCATCAAATAATGATTCATGTGCATAGGAATGGGAAGAAAATAAATCTAAGAAGTTTATGTGACATATCTAATCTATTCACTAGTAAGTTTAGTAGATTCTATCTCATATTTAAGCTGAGTAAAAGGAACAACATGATTCACACTACACACATAATACATTATGAGTTGGTGATAAATTTTGGTTGTAAGTTTAGAATGAGCACTTCAAAATTCCACATTGGAATATCAATCCTCTATGTTATGGTCCTTATACCATTTTTTGCATAGATGGTGAAAATGCCTTCATTATTGATATACCCCAGTACTTTGGCATGCACCTAATATTCAATGTGGATACTTTCAATACTTACACTTCACTACTTCTTAAGCCAATAGTGACATAACATCCTTCTGATTTGGATTCCAAACACTTGTGTCCCACAACAAAAGACTAGATTATCAAAATGACAAACACAAGTACCCACCATGGTACACATCAACTTTTCTAAGTGGTCACAATTGGGAAATATGCTAATCAATCCAAGTGGTATACTTCATAACAAATTTAGGTTTAATTTTTTAAATTTCACTCCAATGTAATGGATACCATTACTCTTCAAGAAAGGGAAAATTATATATGTGTATTCCTTGTACAACTGATCTTACTCTTGATTCACTTTGCTACACAAGGCACACACTTATCACCCAATATTGTGCACTCCTTAATCTAATTTTTCAAAAATTCAAATGCATAAGTCTTGCACCATATCACAAAATTCTACATACTGAACCCTATGTACTTCATACTACACATTCATTATTGTTCACTTAATAACTCATAGTCTTGTACACTGCATAATTTCTATCTTAGCTCACCAACTTATGTACCCCTCACACATGTAATATAGTGCACCTTATAGTTTAATGCCATATCTCACAACCTTGTGCACCTTAATAACCCATGCACTACACATTTTTGTGTTAGATTTATGACTTATACACATTCTGCAACTTGCATCCCCATATAGCTCATAATCCCATACCACATCTCACAATTTTGTGCACCTCACTGACTTATTAGAATCCACAACACATCGACATGTAGCTTCACTTGAGCCATGTGCTCCAAGGGGTTCACCAACTATTATCCAACCCAAATGATGAACTACCAAAACTATCTTCCTTGTAACTAATAGTAGTCATAATTGCTCTTGTATTCTATTTATATAAGTATGTAACATATAAAATCAGCCTAAGGTCAAAGCTCCACACAGTCATAACATAAATAGCATGCTTTACATATCCACTCTATAAAATATGAACTATAACACATTGTACTAGTTTTCCCTATTCTCTATTAATGAATAGAATTTACATTTATTTTAAGAGTTCCAATCCATTCAATATTTTTAGTTGTTTCTTTATAAATTCACTTTGCCCATTCACTCTTCATAATAAAAACTCATTTATCCCCTACACACTTGGTCCCAGGCCCTATGGTGAAGATCATATTATTAAGATTTCTCTTTATTATGATTGAACAATAAGAAGTTGATGCAAATAAGAAATATATATTAGTTGCAAGTCTCTCATACTACTAATCAAGGTATCATTATTTTGAGTATTTTTATCACTCATAATGTATTTTAGGTTGATCACATATCAATATCAAAGCAATAAATAAATTTCAACATATGAGAAATGGATAATGTTTGTTATGATAGGAAAAATGCAAATATCCATCAAGTTATTAAAAGATAATAATAATTACATAATTATTACACCTTTTTTACAAATCTTATATTTTAAATTGTTTGGAAATAAAAGATTTTGTATGGGTATGTAGTCATATTTAATTTTAGAGAAATTTTTAAAAGCTAAATATCAGAGCAGTATACCCACATCCAAAAAGAATGAATGATCAATGGAATTAATAAACCATGTTTCCAATCTTTACTAAAATGGATCAAAAAGTAAGTTATAAATCAATTCATTTCTCATTCCAATACAACCTATAGGGAAACATATAGTTCATATAGAGTGAGATAGGCTATTTACATATTCATGGATACAAATATCAAAGCATATCTATTAATAAGAGGATATGAAGAAATGGGAGAAATTTTAAGAAAAATAAAGGATGTCTTTATAATTATATTATTGCAGATGACACTTAGTGATTTGAAAATTATATGTGCATTTTTTATTTCAATTCCCATTTTGATCGAAGTTAAATAAATATATTTTGTATAGGAAAGTGTAAATACTTAAGTTTGGGGATATTACAAAGCCTAGAATTGTCTATCATCTTTATTCATTTGTTATTTTTCACACTCTTGTGGCTTACGCTATGTTGATATATGCATATATGTTATGAATAATATATGTGCACATTATTTTGATTAAAACTAGTTATCTTTATATAAACTAGTACAAGTTAATGGCTTGAATGTTTATGATAAAATGAATTTGAAGTGAATAATGTATAATATATTTATTTCAAGGTGTTTCTTACCTATAGATATGAAGGATAAATGATCCATTCAATTTTTTGATGGCCTATATTAGTTGGTTGTGTACTCATAACAACTAGAAATATGCCTCTATAAATTGGGTGAGATGCCTGTAGCAATTTAAAAGGTCACCTATAACAACTGGGCACCACCCATAGAAATTAGGTGACACATATAGTAATAGTTGTGCATACACTTTTGAAGGCTTGATGGTTAGGTGATGGTTTTGAGAAATTAACTCACTTGTTTTGAGGATTATGATAGCTCCCAATTTTAATTAAAACTATAAGTCAACTTCATATTATTCCTCCTTCATTTAACTTTCTATCTTAAGAAATTATAACAAATAAATATATTTTTTATACTTCCTATTTTCTATTATTGTCTAGTTATTAGTTTACTTTATTGCAACATGTTACATAATTTATACTATTTTTTAGTAGTTGTTTAGGATTGTTGTATTATAGGAATAACCATACATTTATGGTTGTAACCTCTCGATACTATCATATACAAATAGAGCATTGCCTTCTATATTTAAGAAAGAAGTTATAGGCTATAGTAAGGAGGGGATGAATTAAATTTTAGTTTAGCTAAAAAATTAGATCAGATGATTGTCTGAGTGAATATTGTAATCAGATTATAAGGCACCTTTAGTGATTCCATTTGATGTTATAATTGAATTAATAAATGGTTTATTTGATTTAATCCTATCATAAACAATGAGGAGATTTAAGACCTAGTCCAACCAAGGTAAAACACACTCATAAGGATTTGGTGATCACTGATATTTTAGTTAGTTTATTTTTATTGTGTGTAAATTTCTATTATATTTCATTAATGTAAGTGTGGGTACCTTTAAATTTAGTTTATATATTTCAAATCTATGTGGAAAGTTTTTAAACATGGATTAACATATCAATTATAGTGTTTACTTTCCTATACTTTTCTTTCCTATCATTTTCTTTCTATAATTATGTTTACTTTTAACAAGTGTGCATTATCCTTATTAGTATTTCAATTATTTTAATAATACATATATAGTGCATACACCTTACAAAGTTTTACTTTCTTGGGTTGACAATTAATTGAAGGATCAAATAATGTATGTTAGGGAGATACCTCATGGGGTATATCCTCATAGGTTGCAGGATACATCCTCAAACTAACATATAATTGTCTATTATATTTTATCTACACCCCCAAATTGACTACCCATTTTTTAAGTCTTACAAGGTTTTGAGAGCTGATTAAGGTTTCAAACAAGGAGATAGATTTTTAGGTGATACATAATGAATTATGAAAAAATAAATGAGGTTTTCAAATCTTGTGAGTATAGGATCAAGGTATTCAATTTTATTTTTGGAAATGACATAATTTATAAGATCATATACTATCCCTAGAGTATGCACCTAGTCATGCCAAGAGTGTAGTGTCCAGCCCTGACTAATCAAAGTTATCAGTTTCTTTCAAAAAAAAGGTTTTTCCTACATTATTTTATGGACCTATTTCCACATTTTTTCAACATCATAAAACCAACATATTATATACAATTTAGTATTCTTTCCAAAACCTTCTATTTTTTAGTTTTAATTATTCTATTGATTTCTTTACTATAATTAGGTTAGTTTTTATATTATTCATTTTAGTATGAATTCATAGAGAAGAGATGTTGAATCCTCAAGAGCAAAATATAAGGATGCATGAAAGAGTTTTGGAGAGGTTTATTCCATTTTGAAGGAGGATCTACTAGTTACAAGCCCCAAGACTATCCCTAAGAATGCATGCAAGAGCAAAGGAGCTCCAAATATTTGGTAGGAGGATCACCTAGAAGAATAACCCAAGCCAACCTCCTAGAATGCAAGTAGGAAATCTAGAGAAGAAAAGAATCATGGAAAATCCTCATTCAAAGAGTTTATTTTGAATCCCACTCATATGAATAACATAAAGAATACACATTTATGAAAATAAATACATGTGGTAGTTGTAAATAAATATAATGATTTGGGTAATGTTTCCTTTCCTTCTCTTAAGCAAGGTTTTATTATTTATAAATTAGTTGATCCCCTCATGATTTACCTAGATAATGAGGAGATGTCTGATTTTGTAAGTATTCTTAATGAAATCTTGTCCTGCTCTCCAATATTCATGAATGGATAATCAAACTTTGGGCTCCTATCCTTATAGAAGAGGTGGGAATATTCCCTTGTACATAAGGTCTCTTCATTGCATTATTTTCAAACTAGTTGGAACAAGATGATATTCTCAAAAATGGCCCTTGGTTTCATAAGGTGGAAGGATCGTTCATGAATCCTTGGTTTCTAAAATTTGACCCCCTAGATAGAAACCTTTCCCATGTTCTAGTTTAGGTGTGGTTACCAAATTTACCTCTACACTTTTGGTACCTACCAAACCTAAAATAGATCAGAGATATTATAGGTGTTTTTTGTAGCCAATAATCTTTAACAGAAGAAAGATTAAAATTAATTTATGCCCACATTTGTGTATTTTTGGACTTGATCAAGGTATCCCTATTGAATTTTCATTAGTATTGGGTGGTTCATCAAGAACCCAAAAGGTAGATTATAAAAATAATGCCTTTAAATGTAGGCAATGTTTTGAATATGGCCATATAGCTACTACATGTCCACATCTACAAACTCCAAGTCAAAACTCATTAGATAAGAATACTATCTCAAGTGACAATGGTTTCCAAGTGGTTTAAAGAAAGATAAAATAGAAAGCTACTTGTTTTAAGGGATCCCAATTAGACCACACATTAGTTGATGCTATTGAACACTATTTCCAAATTTTTTAGACCCCATTAATGGGGAAACATTTTGGGTTGATTTGGCCCATGGTTTTGGTACACATTTTTTTGTAAAACTACTATATGTTTACCTATTGATGTATTATAAATGTAGTAGGTAATACATCAGATGATGAACTAGGTTTGAGAAGGAACAATAGTGTGTGTGAATTTAGGTATAAATTCAGGAGAGTTTGTAGAGTGTAAATCCAAAAAATATTTATGCATTTTAATTATGAGAAGATTGATCTAAGAGTGAATTCTACTCTTGTGGCTTGTAATAAAATTTGAGAAACTGCTTCTTGGTGTATGTATCCCACATTGGGTGAACCATGTTAAAATGGTTTTCTTGTTATGTATTTTTATTTTTATTTTTTATGCATCTCTATTCATATCTATTATTATTGTAATTCTATGAAATTTTTCTACATTAATTTCTGATTTTATTCCTAACAATTCAATAGGTTCTTATTGGTTGAATCAGTAAGGCCATTGCCTTATGGATAATATTTTGATGAAGTACTAAGGTAAAAATCATGTTAAACATCCCATTAACTAATATTATCTCCCAAAAAATCCATGGAATTATCTAAAATTAAGGTTGAGGGAACCCATATTCTTTTAAGCAAACCTTCATAAAAGTCTTGTACACTAAAATCATTTGCTTATTTCAAAGCTACTACCTCTATCCATATTGTGAGCTAATATGTGGTAGTAAGAATACACTTATGACTTGAGATATAATGAGGGTTACTAAGGCCAATTAAGTCTAAACCCAATTGGATAAAATATTGATCCAATGAAATTTGTTAGAGAGGTAATGCTATAAGTCTCACTTTTCCTACAAACATGGCACATTGCTTGCATTTCATAACCCATTGTTGACAATCGCTAAATATTATTGGATTATATTACCCACTTATCATGATATTAAGGGCTGTAATTCTTGTTGATAAATGTACTCCACCATGTCCATCATGTAACTCTTCAAGCAACCTTTCTGTTTGGTTTGGTTCTATACACCTTATCAAAATACCATTGATGTATTTATTGAAAAGCACACCATCAAAAAGGAGAAATGGAATGGCCTGTAATCTAAAATATCTTCTCCTTGAATCACTTAAATTAGGAGGGTAAAAATAATATTTAATATACCTTAATAATTCATGAAACAATATTGAATATGAGGTATGATCAGCTGTAACTTGTTCATCATTTAGCACTAAAACCACCTCCTTGGCCTCTTACAAGTCTTGAGTTAGATATTCACATAATCCTTTACCTATAATAATTTTTGTGACCTTGATTTCAATTTCATACTATATCAATATTTTTATCCAACCTTCTCTCTTCTCATTTATATCGTTACTCAAAAAGAATTCTTTGGTACTTGCATGGGCAACCATTACATGTATCCTATTATTAGATAAAAAGTACCTAAACTTCTTAAGAGATATGATTATGGAAATAAAATGATTTTAAACATAATAATACCTTTTATTATATTCCTTCAATCCTTTACTAAAAAATACTATTATCTATTCCAAAGCCTACTAATTTTATTGCAAAAGAATACATGAAATGGTGTCCACATTAGCATAAGTGTACAAGATGAAGTCTTTTGAGAAATCTAAATTTATGAGTGTAGGATAACTAGATATTTATTAATTTATTTCTTCAAAAATCTTCATCCCTTCCCTATAACATCTAAAAATTTGATTCTTCTTAAGCATGGTTGTATGTGGCTTTACTAAATTGGTAAAATCTAAAATATATCTCCTTATAAAATTGATTTTCCCTAGGAAGCTTTGTAATGCCTTCTTATGCTTAGGCAAAAAGAGAGAAAAATTTGAGTCAATCCTTTCAAGTATATATACTTAAACAATGTTTTTAAAATAAATATAAAATAATCTTACCTTCATGTATTGATAAGTCACACTTTTTAGGGTTAAGAGACACCTCAAATTGCCTACACATTTCAAACACTTATTTGAGATGGACCATGTCTTCACTTTCACTTTTTGAAAACATGGTTATGTCATCTAAATAGAAAAGATAAAACCTATGAATAATACCTTAAAATGTCATATTCATGGCCCATTAAAGGTTATTCTAGTATTAGACAAACTGAATGACATTTTTTTATAGGTGAAGGTTCCCATATTTTTAGTGAATATTATCTTGAATTGATCTTCTTATTTAACCAAAATATGATTGTAGCCACTATAACCATCCAAAAATGAGAACCTATTTAAACCTAAAAAAAACTATAATATTTGTTCCATGAATGGAAATGGGTAATGATCCTTAAGATTAGTCTTGTTCAAATCTTGAAAATCAACACAAAGTCTAATTTCACAGTTCTTTTTATGTACTAAAACAAGCTTTGTCACCCAAGTTGAGAGATTGATTGGAAATATGATGGCTAATAATATGATATTATGAAGCTCCATTCTCATCAAAATATTAATTTTTGAATTTATGGGTCTTTGCCTTTATCTAACTAGTTTGGTTTTAGGTTCTAGCTCAATGGTGTGTTGATTTACACTTGGGTCAAATCTGTAATGAAATTACTTAGATGTTTACATAGAATGATTTTATATCACATAGAATAAGAAAATATGATATATATATATATATATATATATATATATATATATATATATATATATCATATAAATAATTGATATAAAATTAGAGTATTGGATAATATATCAAATCCACTTTGATGGGGTAACCTTCACAATAATGCACTAAGAAAAGAATACTTAACATGATGATCAAAGACTAACCACTACCTCTTAGATATAGTCTACTTATCCATGGTTATTCCATGGGCTAACCTAACTAAGAACATAGATATATGTAATAAGAATATAAAAGAGGTATGTAAGCCACAATTTAGCCACACATATCCCAAGACATGCCAAAGATTAAGGGCATAGCATGCCCCTCCCCTTCAAAATAACATTTTCCTCTACTTTGAGTCAAATCTAGATATTATTGCACAAAGGATTCATCCTCCCAAGTATCATCTTCATAAAGTAGATTCTTCCATTTGATCAGGTACTCCTTAATCACTTGAGGCCATAACTACTTAGTACACATTTGAAGGATCATTGTAGGATCAAAAATAACTCTTCCTTCCTCATCCAATTTTGGTAACTCAACTTGGGTAGAAAATTTGTGTCCAATGAATTTATTTAGGCATGAGATATGAAATACTAGATGTATATGAGTGGAAGAAGGAAAATCTAACTTGTAGGTCACATTACTAGTTTTCTACAAGATTTGATAAGGCCCATAATACTTAAGGGACAACTTATTATCCTTTTTTGGTTGATTCAAAGACATCTACTTATATGGTTGTAAGTGAAAAAATACCCAATCACCAATGTCAAAGTGCCCCTCACTACTATGTTGATCTATCTATTGTTTCATGTGATTCTAGGCCATGCCTAAATTTTCATGTAAACTAGCAAGGACCTCATATTGATGGTGAATATTTTCTTCAACTACATGATCCTTAGGATGGATCTTCAAGGTTGAAGAGATGGATAGAGGGTGGTATCAACATAATGATATAAAAGGAGACATTTTAGAATAACTATGAACAAAATTACTATACCACCATTTAGAAAGTGGCAACTAATGAACCCATTTATCCTGTTTATCAAAAACAAAAAAAGGAGATATCCTTCTAGACATTTGTTTACTACCTCAGTTTGTCCATCTAATTGAGGATGATATGATGAACTATGAGCCAAATGGGTTCCAAAACATGCAATTAACTCAGTCCAAAAATTACTAGTGAATATGGGATCTCTATTACTGACAATGATCTTAGGGGTACCATGAAATTTTTGATCTATATTGAAAAAAATAAAATATATTGTACTAGCAACAAATGGCTATGATAAAGAATAGAAATGAGCATACATACTAAGATGATCTAACACAACCATGATAACATTTTGACCATCAGATCTCGATAACCCTGTAATGAAATCCATAGACACCTCTTCCCAATGTTGGCTAGGGATGGATAAATGTTACAAAAGACCTAGGGTTTTGATGGTTTCTCCTTTATTTTGTTGATTGATCATACATTCAGCCACATATTTCTAGACACCCCCCTTGAGTCCTTCCCAAAAAAAATCCTTCTTGATTATATGATAGGTTTTCAAAAATCCTAAATGACCCCCAATTGGAGTTGTATGAAGTTCCTAAAGGATTTTTTGTTTAATAAGAGAATTATTACATAGGTATAATCTATCTTTATACCATAATGCATCACCCTTCTATGTGAATTTTTTAAATCCACCCAAACCTTGATGAATAATCTAAATAAAATCATGGGTAGCACTATCCTTGTCCCATTCTAATCATGCTTCCTCTAGCTAATCTGCCTGCAGAATGGTCATAGCATATATCAATGCCTCAACTAATTTATCCTTCCTAGATAGTGCATTTTCCACTAAATTATTCTTGCCTTTCTTGTAAACTATTTCAAAATCATATCCTAACATCTTAGTTACCCATTTCTATTATTCTTTAGATGATAACCTTTGTTCCAAAAAATACTTGAGACTGTCATGATCAGTCTTTACCTAAAAGTGATGACCCATCAAATAAGGCCTCCATTGTTTGACTACATGAAAAATGGCCATCATTTCCTTCTCATAAATGGGATTGTGTTGATTTTTACCCTGTCAATTGATGACTTTAAAATTCAATTGGTTTTCATTTTTACATGAGTATAGCACACATACCATACCCAAATGCATCACATTCAACAATAAAAGTCTTAGAAAAATTAGGAGCATCCAACACTATTATGGTGCACATCATAAATTTCAATTATTCAAATGCCCTGGTAGCTATATCAGTCCACTGAAAGGATTCTTTCTTCAATAAAGATGTGAGGGGGCCTATAATGCTACCATATTTTTTGAAAAACCTAAAATAGTAACTAGTTATCCCTAGAAATCCCCTTATTTGCTTGAGTGTCATAGGAATCGACCATTCCACCATTGCTTGGATTTTTTTAGGATCTACTTTTACTCTTGTATGTGAAACTAGATGACCCAAATACTCAACCTCACAAGCTTCAAATTTACATTTGGAAGGTTTGGCATACAACTGATGTTGTTCTAACATTGAGATTACCTATTTCACATGGTGAAAATGGTCTTCCCAATTTTTATAATAAATGAGGATATCATCAAAAAATACCAAAATAAATTTCCTAAAAAATGTCCTAAAAATAGTATTCATCAAAATCTAAAAGGTAGATGGTGTATTTGTTAGCCCAAAAGGCATAACCAAAAACTCATAATGGCCCTCATGAGTCTTGAAAGTAGTTTTGGGTATGTCTTCATCATAGATCCAAATTTGATAATACCTAGGACATAGATCTAACTTGGTAAAATAAAGAGAACCATTTAATTCATCTATCAAATCATCAATGAAAAGAATAGGAAACTTATATTTGATAGTGTACTTGTTGAGTTCTTTGTATTCAGGGCACATCCTCCAAGTGTCATCTTTATTTTGCACCATGATAACTAGTGAAGAATATTCACTTTCACTATGGTGAATGATTATTGCATCCAACATCTCATGTACCATATTTTTTATTTCTCTTTTTTAGGAATAGGGATACTTGTATGGCCTAATATTGGGTGGTGTACTATCAATAATAAGTTTTATAGCATGATCATGCATGCAACTAGGTAGAAGTCCTTTTGGCATGTCACCAAAAATAACCAAATGGGCATCAATCACTTGTTATATATTAGGAGGTGTAAATGGATGAGTTAGATGAACACATATGGAAAAAAATGTGAGCTACAAATCCTTCAACACCCTTTTAGAGAATATTTTTCATTTGATGGGAGTTAACAAGTTGTGGATATTTATCCCTTAATCCCCTTAACTCGAATGCCCTTCCCTTAGAATGAAAATGCATGAATAACTCCTATAAATTCATCTCAATAGTGCCCAAAGTGGTGAGCCACTGTACTCCTATAACAATGTCAGTGCTCCCTATGGGAATAGTAAACATAAGAGAATCCAATAAGTAGTCTCCCATGGCTAGATTAATAGTATGGTATTTTCTTGAGTAGTTTATAGTACCACCATCTAAAATCATGACCTAAAATTTTGGAGTGGGATAAATTAAATAGTTTAAGTGAGAAGCCAACTTATTGTTGATGAATTTGTGTGTGCTCCTAGAATCAATCGTAATAGTAATCTTCTATTTCTTTAAGTAACCCACCACCTTAAGAGTTTGGGGAGTACTAATACTTGAAAGGGCATGACATGAAATAGTAGGTTGAGAGTCTTCATATTCTTCCTCAAGACATTCTTCATCCTCACTAAGTTCCTCATCATCATCATCATCCTCATTGGCACATTCGATGTAAAATATCTTATTTTCAATACAATGATGGTCTTCGCTTCATTTTCTATCACAACCATAACATAACCCTTTGGATTTCTTCTCCTCAATTTGTCAAGGTATTAATTTGGTGGGTTGAGGATATGATGGTTTTGGAAAGGTATGATCATGGCCAATAATGAAGGTTTCCCATTTAACCATCTCTTTTTCCTCAACCATGTATGCAAATGGGATAGCTTCTGATATAGATGTTGGGTTAAACATCCAAACCTCTAATTGTATGTTATCTTTGATACCACCCAAAAATAGATTAGTCAAATTTTCCTCAGTGATGTCTTCCAACGATAAGGATAGATTCTGAAACTAATGAATATAATCCTTCACAATTATCATTTGTCATAGTTTGGATAATTGGATGAATTAGTTTTGAAATACATTATTTCAATAATGAGCCAACAAATCATCAGTGAAAATAGACTATGTAACAAGATCATCATTATTTTTATTTTGATCACACAACTAGTGATACTAAATGAATTGTTCAAGTTCCAAATATAGAGATGCCACTATCACCTTCTAAGAACTAGGAGTTTGATACAGATCAAATAAATTATCAATTTGGGTAATCCAAGTGAGAATATTCTTACCATTAAACTTATGCATGTCCACTTTTAGAAACATTGGTTTCACACCAGAATTAGAGTTGTTAGTGTTGAGAGGAGGACCCAAATGATGAAGTGGAGGTTGTTTGATATTAACTAAGATGAAAGAGTAGCTAATGAAGTAGTGATCTAATTCAATTGATTATGAATCCCATTAATCTCTTTATGCATCCCTAAACTGTCAATTTTAACTATAACAAAGTCATCATGTTGCACTAAGCCCTTTATGTCAACATAAAGTTGAGAAAATAATGGATCTAAAGTTCTAGATGCCATGTCACTAGTAAAGGAGTATTAGGAATTTCTTACCCCCATTTTCATCCCCATGTAGAAGGATAGACCATATACAAACCATAGAGGGTTTTTTCCATAAAAATTATACTAAGATATGGTACCATTATGATCTCTTCACCAAGATGAATCCAACAACTACCTTTGTGTACTAGGGTAAAAAAATTGAAACAAAAAAAAGGTACCAATAGAATACATTATTATGATCATCTCATCGAGATGAATCTAATGACTACAATTGTACAAAGCAAAAAAAAATTCTAGACTTTTTTTTAATTTTTTTTTCAAAAAAGCATTTCAAATAATAATGTGTTAATAGAAAAAATTAATTCTTCCCAGATTGCAAGTTATGTTTTTTCACTCCTTTCCCTCACAAAAGTCATGCCTCACCAGATCCAAAAAAATAATGCCATGGGAAAATTACTTGAATTGAATATATGATACCACTTATAATGAAATTAGTTAGATGTTCACACAATGATTTTATATTGTTTAAAATTATCAAATATGAAATATATCATGGCAATAATTAATAGTAGAGTAGAATATTGGATAATATAGCAAAGCACTTCGAGGGGATAACCTACACAAAAATGCACTAAGATAAGAATAATTAACATGATGATCAAATACTAACCACTACCTATTATATATATTCTACTTATCCATGGCTATTCCATAGGCCATCCTAACTAAGAACATAGAGAAATGTAACAAGAATATAAAAGAGGTATGTAAGCCACAAGTTAGCCACACATATCCCAAGACATGTCAAAGGTTAAATTCATAGAAAAATCCTTTTAAATAATTATTTTTCCATACAAATACATCATCAAAAATCATACATAACTCAATGAAGGATTATTTTTGTGAAGGAGTACATACTTTACCCAATTTTAGACTCTTTGCAGCTGTAATCTCAATGTTGGCATAGTGTTCTTCTTTGGTTGACAAGGATAACTTCTCTATCCTCATCTCATCATCTCCACTGAAGATGTTTTCAAGTGTGACAAATCCTTTGGAAAAATTATTATATTTTAATTGAATAATTTGATCCCCATATTACTCCCATAACTTTGACTAATTCTTCGAAGAGAACTCAGCTTCCTCTTACAGGAATCTAACAATATGATTGTCATCCTCAAAGACTTTCTATCTCTCATTATTATCTATAATGGAATTCCTCACAAAATATTTGATGTTTCACTAATTTTTCTCACTTTTTATATCATTTAGAATACTAATTGAGCCCCTATGGTAGCAACCTATTTGCATGTTTATTCTTTTCTCTTGGCACTACCTAAGTGTCAAAAAGCTTGAAAATATTCAAGTCCCAAACTATATTATTATAATATATAAGAAAGGTTTATTTACATACATTAATCCCTCTTACTTGGTAAACTATAAGTTCACTATCACCAAAACCTTGTAAAATCTTAATTCTCATCTTCCTATCCCATTGCAAACTATAGACTAGTGCCTCATAGTATGCAACATTATTTGAATAAAAAAATATAAAATTAATGAAAAAAAAAATGTTTTTAATGTGATATAAAAATAATTATATTCTTGGTACCATGATTTTTCTTTGACCCATCAAAATATAGATGCCAAAGACCATCACTAGACTCATCTTCCTTCACCATGGCTAGAAATTTTGCATCATTCTCATGAAGTCAATAAACACCAAGTATCTCCTCCTTAATTAATTAATATTGATCATTTTAATGTAATATTTAGTCCCATTCATTAAGTAATAAATTTGTGACTCCATCAATAGTTGAATTAGTTTCCACTTCACTAGTTTTTAGCACCTCATCTGAGATGACACAATTAGTGATTGCAACACTTGGCATGTAAGGATCTAAATGGAAACATCAAATGGGATCATAATGGATAGTTAAATTTTTACCATACCAATTTTTAAACATCAAATATATCCAATAATATGATAGGTAACCATCAATATTTTAGGATAAGTCTTTAGACAAACACATGGAAAAATAAGGAGGCAAATCCTTAACCACTAATCCTGTTGAATAGTGACATTTGGTTAAGCATGTAATTTTAGTTTTAGATTATTTATCATTAATAATATCTATTTTAGTGATCCATCTAGGTAAAATACCCCTTTTATTTTTGGTTCATACACTAAACCAAATTTAACTACAATTTGTTTGGGCATGATAGTGCTACTAGCTCCACTATCCACCATATAATTATGAACTAAAATATCACCAAATATCAAAGAGAGATGAAAGTGAGGTATTTTTATTTATTTTTACATCATACTCACATAATTTTACCTCTTTCTATAATTTATATACCTATTGTCTTGTTTTTTGATTTGAATTTGCCAGGACTATGCTTTCTTTCTCAATTGGTTTTGATGACAACTTGTGAGCTGAAAGCTCTTGTATTAGAATTTCCATGTCATGGTTTTTATATGTAATCCCATAGTTTCATATTAAAATTATAACTCTTCATATTAAACATAATATCTTAAGGATATATACTTACCTTTGGTTGCACCTTTTGCACAATTGGTTGATCCTAAACTTGTGGTAATTGATCAGACTTACCAACTTCTATTTTATGATTTTTATGTAATGTAGGGTAATACAAATGATTGTGGATATTATTAGGAACATTAGGAGGTGTACTTGAATCATGTTTCACATCATTTATCTCCTTAATTACTCTCTTATTTTATATAGTCATAGTTACAACCACACTACTTGAGTACTAAATTTACCAACTTGATTCAAGGCCACATGACCATCAAGTTGCCAATATACAAAAATGTTATCCAAATTCCCTTATTTATGATTCATCTTATCTTGTTGTGCCATACCTCCACTATGTTTCCATTCTTAAAGTGAAGCATCTTCTTAAGTCATTTAAGGCATTACTATATATTGATTGACTAATGCCTGATTTAGTATGTCATTTTGATTTGATGGTTACTAACCTAAATCTAGCATCATGTTGTTTTAATTTGGTATATAAACAAGAGCTTTAGATGATGATGATGGAGAATTATGATCAACTATTATATATGGCTTGGCTTGAGTGATAGATTCTTAATCTTGATAAGATGGTCTTTGTTATCTAAATCCTTGAGAGGGTGGCCTATTATCTCTAAAAGGCTGATAGGTAGGTTAATTAGGCACTTGGTAAGGCCTATTTACTTGGTATTTTTATCTCTTCAGCTAGAAAATATCATTCCCAAAGGAATGCAAAATTATTTTTAGATATCTAATCTCATTTTATTGTCTAGGAGGGGATAAAACTTATGTCTATGGGGCTAGAATAGGAGCCATAAGAGGAGCTTAAGGGGATGGTATAGGTTGTGTTTTAGGGGAAAAAGTCATAGGAGTTATAGGTACCAATTTTCTAATTGATATCAAACTTTTCTCATCTCTTTTTGCTACTTCATATGCATTTGTAAAAGTAGTACCACCTATTGATTGTATAATGACACTAATGTCTGAGTTGAGGGTTCTTAGATAATATAAGAAAGCATATTTTGGGCATTGTATGATATTTAGAGAATCCCAATCTATGTTTTTTAGAATCTGAAGTTAAACTCAATCATGAACTCATGAGGATCCCTCTTTAAGGTGGTAAGTTATTCAACCAAGGATAGGTGATCATATTTTTCCTCAAGTTGCCTACAAAATAATTTACCTAATTCATCCCATGAAGTAGTGGAATTCAATGGGAGGTTTTTATACTAATGTAGTGTTTTCCCTTTGAAGGAAGCAACAACTAGTCTAATAGCCACGTTCTCCTAAACAACATTTTAGACTAAATAGAGGTTGTTAACATCCTTGATGTACTTAATATGTGTGGTTTGATCTTTTATTAACAATAAAGGGATGCTCTTAAGAGCTAATACTAGTATATCATCAAATTAGGCAAGATTTAATGGGTTACCCCTATTAAAAAGGATAAACACTTGGTTTATGATGGTCATCTAGATAATGGGAATTTCATTTTCTATAACAATAGGATGAAAAAAAATTATAAATTGATTTCTAGGATAAGGGTTTATATTATTAAATATTTTAATTTTATAAGAAGTAGAAGGCAACTCAATGAATTCAAAGGAAAACCTTTACTAGATGATCTTGTGGCAACCTTTGACATGAAAGTTATACATATTTTATACTAATAACTCTACAAATTGAAGGAATCTTATAGTTCATATGATGATGAGTGTCCTATACTATTTCAAATACTTTTCTTTAGCTCCAAAATTTAGCTATGCTAATTAGAACATGTCTCACCAAGTTACCAAAACCTATTTTCAATTAGGAGTGTGCCCTTATGAGAATGTGTGTTGTTTCTCAAATTTTTTGAAACATGGAATCTCTCTTGAGTGTGGATTACTTTGAATTGGAGAGAATATCTATATTGAGGGTTGGTTCCCTTGATGACTCACTAAAACTTGTTTTTAAACCTATGAGCTAATGATTTTGAGTATGAAAAGTGTGAAAGGGATACTAATTGCAATGGAATTCAAAATAAAATGGGTAATGAAGGTGATTCACCAATATTTTATGACAAATTATGATTTAAAAACACACTCTTATGAAAGGAAGAAGATTGTACACATTCTCTTCACTTTAATAATGACTTCTACAATAGTGTTTCATAATAAGGATTTAATAAACCTAGTCTTTATAAAGAAGGAATGTAAAGGAATTGAATTCACATAAAATGTTTATAATTAAGTTGATATTGACATTTATAATTACTTGTATAAGTTCAAATATGTTATATGAAGGTAAAAAACTAGACAATATCATAGGAAAAGAAATGCTTCACAATGTTATATCAATGGCAACCACCATACACTTCACCAAGACTTGAAAATGGAGGAAAGGAGATTACTATTTCTTCTAAAGGTAAGTAAAAAATTTGTAATCCTTTTATCACAAAAAAAATAAAAGAGTGATAATAATATTCTATAAAAATTATTACAAATAGAAAATCAAATGTTGGGATACAAAGTAGCCCCAAAATAGGAGTCTCAAACTTGGTATTCACACTCCTCAAATGTTATGTAGTACTTACTCAAAATTATCTATTATTTCATGTCCTTATAGTGGCACATAGGTACACTAGCATGATTTTTATAATCTTTAAAATGTCTTCATCATGATTTTTTAATCGTGATGACTTGGAAAGTGCCTATATCCTTGCTTGAACCCCTATACACTAGCTCTTATGTATTTATTGAAGAATTAGTCCTCCTCCTTGAAAATAGGACTTTAATTATTCATTAATAATTCATATAATAAATTTATGAGGTATCTCCATTATACATGGACTTTTAGAATCTCTTTGTTGAAAGTTTGACTCCAATAATCTAGGCATTAGAAGGAAGGAATGTGTGAGTAGGAGTCTTAATGACATATTCAAACCTTGAAAACTTTTGAAACAAAATTTAATTATTCATGATTTTTTAGGTGATGTAATTAAGTAGAATCATTAATAAATCCCTTGTAAAAAATATATGCATCCATTAAGTAATTTGAACACTTGATTCCTTCACATGAGCAAAAAGGCATAGGATAGAGAAAAAAGGGTTTTGATTTGAAGCATAAAAATTACCTCCATGGAAGGCTTATAAAAATTAATTAATACCTTAAAAAAATCATTTTGAACCATTAAGTAGCTCAAAAGATGCCATTTTGCTCTATTTTCTCATTAAAGCACCCATTCCTTATAGCCCTAAAAACCTGTAAAGATCCTTGTCCAAAATATTGTATGGATCAAAGTGGAAACTTGGGAACATTTTTTAGTAAAATTTATACCCTTACATCTCCACACAAAATTTTAGGATCTAAATCCAATTGATAATATTTTTTACTTCATTTTCCTCTCCAATTATGCATAAATAGGCCTCCTAGGCCTAGAAAGAGAAAATTGGCCAAAATGGCCACTCACACATGTGAAAATATCCAATTTTTTTTGATTAATTTTACCTATACTAATACCATTATCCATTATAATTTCCATGTTCTATAACATTGTGCATATGGTCAAACTATGAAATGATCATTTGCAAGCCTAAATCCCTTTGTGAGCTTGAGGGGGTATTTGAGATATTTTTTGATAATGTTGTAGGATTTTATCTTTAAAATGACTTTATCATACTTTTATGACCCAAAAACAACTTAATCCTTGATATTTAATTCCTTCATGGCACCCATTAGCCTTCATCATTGGTTTTTTTCTTGCAAAACTGAGTTTTTCATGCCATTAGGCCTAGTGGCCAAATTGAAAGAACTATGTAGCTCTTTGAGGGACCTATATAAGCCTTAATATGATCATGAAACCTATATTAATTCCATTAAAATATATTCAAATTATTTGGTTTAAAATCTAGCTTACATACCCTCATAAATAGGCTTAAAACTTCTTAATTTGCATTGTACTATATGGTACTATACCTAAACCTATGAAAAATTGACTATAAATGGAGCTTAGGAGAGTGTTTAAAATTATTTTGGTCATTTTTAATCCAAAAAATATCATTTAGAGGCATTAGAAAGCATCTTTATCGAATCGGGTTCATTGAAGGGTTTTAGGACGGTTTTTGAGGGTTTATGTTCTTAATTATACTTAATAAAGCACAAGGGCCCTTTCCAAAAACCAATGCCAAAATTTTATTTCAGGGGGACCCTAATAATATATAATATTGGCATGAGTTCCCATGCAAAACCTCAAGTAATATATGAGCAAACAAAGAGGTTTATGTGTGTTCTAACAGATTGTTCATGCAGTTGTGAGGCTTAAGGACTTAACTAATGGCATGATCTTTAATAATAATACTTCCCTCAAATCCCCATAAAACCTAAATTTACCATGATTATTTTACAACAATTTTTCACACCTACAAATTACTCACTCAGTTGGGTGACTATGTGGGTTAAGGCTGAGAAAGGCCATCCTGGGTCCTAAGACCTCAAACTCACTTTAATATCAAATAAATATATATATATATATATATATATATATATATATATATATATATTTTATATATATATTAAAAATGTCTTGAAAAATTCATGTAATGATCCATGATTATTATAAAGATAAATAACCTCTTACATAGGTATATAAGATTAAAACATGCCACTGAGGGTTTGTATACAAACAATGCTTATTGACCCTAAATCTCAATAAGCTAAATTTCTCTCATCATCTCACTGTATGAAAACTTTATTGAGGTATTAAAAATTTAATATACATCCTTTTTTAATATTATATCTTCATCTCCTACTGAGAAACATGCTCTCTCTCACTTGTTCAATAGACTATGCCATAAGTCATTATATGTCTGCATGTAGACTGGGTTTATGACTTATTTTTATTACTTACTAAGATACCTTCATGGAAATTTACTCCACTCATACTATCTTTAAATTAATTTCTAACACTCCCCCATTATCACATTCTTGATCTCTATCTACAAGCTCCTATATTACACCATTCTTTCATAAGGACTACTGGTATGCCTACTGGCTATAGGTGTTATTAATTTTTATTTTATTGTAGGTGGAGATTATATGATATAATACCTTTATAATGTCATTTAAATTGGTTTTAAACCTCTTAAAATATTTTTAAAGTATCTATAGACTCTTCAAAACTCCTTTCTCCAATGTCATAAACCTTATGCTTTGCATCATAGTTGACATGTCATTTCTGGTTGACTATAGGTAAACTTCATGATTTATAAGATTATTTATAACCTATGTCAGATTTATAAACTCCTATAGATTGAATATCTTATCATTTAAACCAAATATTTATCATGTTACTCATCCATCCTCATTCACTATTTTGGAGTTTTGGGCTTAAGGGAAAAAATATGGAAGGAATATAACCTTAAATAGGTCTTGAATATACTTATGTGACCACTATTATACCTCATGAATATATGATAATTCAACCTTCTCCTTTGACACATAGCCTTTCATCATTGGTTTTACACATAGGCTACCCTTATTGATTGTGACTATAGTTTCAACATTCAATTTCCATTGAATTTTTCCAATCAACCTCATTTGGTCTTCAATATTCATTAATTAATTGAGTCAATTAATCCATATTATCAATTTATTGACCTTTATAGACAAATTCATCTTGTGTAGAAAATTTGATTGTGCCTTGTTAAGTTTCAGGTACATAATAGTGCTTGTACAGATTGTAGGCATCAAAAGTCAATCCACTTACCTCCATGATGCCAAAATGCCATGATATCCATTTATCTCATCTATAACTATTGATGATAACCCTTTTTATTAATTACCCTCATATTCATGATGTTTACTTGAAAAATATAGCCTATTATGGATGACTGTTGTAGGTGAACATTAGCTCCCTTTTAGACCTTTGTACGGACTGATGAAAAAACTTTGTAAACATAGAACTCAATATATGATACCAAAACCATTTAATTATATTTATCTACCTTTCATAAACTTGAATAAAATCAAAATAGCTTGATACATATGGAGATCAAAATTTGACATTTATCTAAAAAAATGGTAACTTACCTTAAACTCTACTAAACTGAGTTTTAAAGATGTTTTCTTCATGTTTTTTTTGTTCCTTGGTAAACTTTTGAGTATCCTTATTAATTAAAATAACCTATATAATCTTTAAAAACTCATCTAACCCATTAAAAACACATTTATAAATGCATATAGTCCCTTAGAGGTTTCTTATGTTGGTAACACAGTCATACACAATCCTTTAGTGTTATTTAGGCATTAGAGGCTCTAAAGAGGTCTTTCTCTCATATTTTCATTGATCATATTTAATACATTATGATAATTATTAAAAATCATTATGACCTCATAACACACTTTTTCATCTTCTTTAGTGCTCATAGCTCTTACCACTTGCCATTATGTCTATCTATCTTGCTCATCAGGCCCACAAGAGAAATTTTGAAATTTGAGGGAGCATAGTCCTAAGACCATCCATGTAATTTACTCCCAATGTTAAACAAGAATTTATAAACTCTTTAATCCCCTCAAGATCATTATAATCTCACTAAGATACCCTCACACTCAGACAATCTCATTAGATCTACAAATATACCTTGTCGAAGGACCAAATGACCACACAAGTTATCTCAAGAAAGACCTTTTCAATATGAAGGCACCTAAAAAAAAATTATTGGATAAAATATATGTATTTTTCCTAAAAAATGATCTTGGAAACTCAAAAAAATTAATACATTTAATTGATATATCAAATATGCTTGAAAATTGCCAAATCTTAAGTCAAGATAGGTAACTGGTTTCCTATAAAAAATCCCCTTATAAATGAAAATTATATGATGATTCAAACATTAAAAATTTATATTTAACCCTTAAATCATACACCTAAATCCATTTTTATTCATCAATCTCTGAAGTGAAGAAATAGGGACAAACCTAGACCATGTTTGGATGACTAGGTCATAGTGACCCCCTTACACTCTTAACGATTGTAAATACATATGGGGAAATGAATATCAAAACCAATAAAAATAACTTTAATTTAATCAGGTTCCTTATCATTTTCCAAGATATTTTGACTTGACTCTCTCTCTCCTCTACCTGTACTAAGCAAAAATCAATGGCCTTCTTATAGCTACCAAAGAGGTCGATATGAGATATAGATTTATTTTCTTTATTTTATCAACTAAAACCTCTAAAAAACCATTTATTTTAATTTATCATGGAAAAATAAGGTCCTAAATATTCTTGAATCTTAATTTCACCTTGAAGAAATGTATGAATGGCCTCAAAATAGACCTTTTTGGCATTAAAATTGCTAGAATCACTTGAGAAGACTAATTAAACTATTAAAAAAAAGTATATATTATAATTTTTTATTGTTTAGAAATTACACCCTATCCATATTCTAATAATATACTGCCATTCACATTCAAAACCTGCTCCAAAATCCATAAAATGATATAAAATGTAGTAAACTAGGTCATGAATTTAGTCAAACATGTGACCAACTAGTTTGATCAATTATACAACATTATATGAGTTTGATTTAATCCATAAATAATATTAGGATATTATATACTCTCTTCATCTATTGAAACATCTTGAAATGGATCAACAGGTGGCTAGACAAGCACATGACCATGATGATCGAAACCTTAATTTCATCAAATCTGCCTTAAACTCTACTAAACAAGGTTTTGGATGACCATTTCAAGGACATTACAATACCAACATACCAATTAACATGGAAAACAACATGACAATAAAATTTTCAAGTAGTAAGGGTGACAATTTGACATGTGAGGTCAAAATTGTCAATAGTAACTATAATTTTTCTATTATAATTTTTTGAATCCTTAATGTAAGATTATATATGAATATTATATTATTGAAAAATTATTACTAGTCTATTGAATTTTTTTTCAATGTCATCATTTCAATAATAATCATCTTTGAATGAAAACACAAGAAACAACACTATTATTATGTAATTAATGAACTAAATTATAATTGACACAAAATACAACAAACATCATTTTGTTTTTGTTTTTTTCAATTTTTTTTTTGACAAAAATGGTTTCAATCTATGTATTTACAATAATAATGCTAATCCTTAATGTCAAATTTATTGATGTACACCTTTACATGTGTACCAACTACATTTAAAAACCCCACTCAAGTTTTTTACTTTTTCCCATAATTTTAACTTTAAAATCTACAAGTGAATGTATGAGTTGAAAATAATATTTCAAGTACAATTTTCATCAATTTACTTTTAGGTTTACTTATTGAATTAAATACTTTGAATAAAAAATTAAAAGAGGATCATGTTGACATTACTTCCATTGACACTACTTTAGATATTATTTTTTACATGATTTGTAAGATATTTAAAAGAGGTATATTTGAAGCAGGTGCAATACATATATCATATTTTATGTGTCGATTCCAAATATGAATTATTGAGATTTTAGATGGAATAATTATGATAAATATACATGCATTAGGATATTAGTGTTTTACTATGTCATAAAGATCAGGGACATAAATGATTGCATTCTACTGAAAAATAATATTTATAATCAAAATGAGTGATTTTATAAGTAAAATATTAGTGGATTTACCTATATTTAATATTAATAATTATAAATAGCTATACATTTAACACTTAAAAAAAATAAGATAATTAATATATTTATGTGAAACCATTAGTGTTGGGAGCTCAACTATTGTAAATATTTCTAAATGCTTGGTTGAGATGGAAGAACCGATTTATATTATTATAAATCATACAAATAACATAATTAATGGGCACATCATTCTACATATATCTTATTAATTTTATTATACATATTAACTAAAGATCCATATGCTACACTAATAATTTTATGAAAATATCCATGTATAATAGCTTCACTAATAACCAAAAAAATATGTTTCAAGATCTTCTTACAAATTTGAAATTTTGTTAGCTTTTTTCATCACCCATTATTTTTATCATTTGACTTGTACAATCTAGAAATCACTTCCTATTAGATCCATTATTAGACCATTTTTTTAATTATGGGTAAACTCTTTTGACCAAAGCTATGAACTAGTTTTAGGGCACAAATAGGGCTCCAGTCCCTATAACTATTAGAAGTTCAAAAGGAATAAGAAAACATCAAATAATAGTAAACTAATAATTTTCCACCAACTAAAGATACAAAACTCTATAGTAAGAGGTTAATAACTACAACAAACCACTAAACATCTACCAAAATGTTGCAAAAGAACCCAAGGTAGAAAAACTACATTGATCCATAGATCTTATACTAAATATTTTTGGAAGAAACACACATAAAAAACAAACCAAAGTTAGATAAAACAAATAGAAATCCAACCAATAATGATGCAACCTTCAACCACTGACTAAGGCCTATATTCTCACTCATCTAGAAAGTATGTCCTTCATTGTCCATTAAGAACCATCTGTCAACAATTCCTCTACCTTCAACATCAGCCTTTCCTCCTCAAAATGTCTAACTTTATTATTTTAAGTTATGCCTACATTAAATTTAGTTATTTTTTCCATAAGATGATTAATTATAAGTGGATTGTGAAAAAAATAACACAAGCATAGATTTTGAAATAGATTTGTTAGTGACCTGAGTTTATTGACTATATGGAAAAAACAATTGTTACATAAGCTCACTACCAAGGGTCATGTGGTAATTTTATTTGAACCTTATCTTAATTCATTATAAATTTAATAACCTCTCTTCACATGGGTGTATAGATTCACGGTAGATTCACTAAATTCATGGCATATTTGTTGTAGGATTTAGAATGTGAGAATAAAAAATTAGGGATAATATTTTTAAATTATATATAGAAATATATTTTTATGTTTAATTTGGTAGTATTATGCCTCTACAAATAGGATTAATGGATGATAAAGGTATATAAATTCATCATTGATAAACATTGTAGAATATTTTTGCATTAATATTTTGTATCAATATATTCTTATAAAAAAATATAATAGATATTGGCATCGATATCATGTTTTATAATATTTAAATATGAATGGGTAAGTATTATACTCTAGTTAATTTTTATATACACTTCTTTAATTTTTTACAAAAAAAAAAGGGTAGTGGTGGAAATAGATATAGTGAATTTTAGAGAATGGATATCCCTCAGTCCTTAGCACTAATTGGAATAAGGTCAATTATATGTACTTCAATTATTACAAAGTTTTTAGTTTCAAAATATTTATTTTCAATAAAAAATAAATAAACGTACATACTCATATTAATATTTTTAAACTCGTCCATAGTTATAATACCTAGTTTATTTCTTACAATAACAAATATGAGAGCTTGCACCTTATTGAAATGAGAAAACCATACTTATAAACTGGGATAAGATGACTTGTTCATGCTACTTTATGATAGTCTGTAATAAAACACATTTTTTTTAATTTAAAAAAACACACTTATATCATAGTAAGAGGAGTGAAAATATGGTATGGTTATTTATAACATAATTATACATGATTAAAACTTATGCACATTCGTAAATGACAACATCCTTTTAAATAAAACAAATGCTTCATCATACTTGAGTTCTACCTAATGTTGGTTACTAGTTAAATTGATCTGACCTTAACCTATGTTTTGTATTAGTTTATGTGTGGTTGGCATGTAACATGCATAATATTTGACATAATCATTTGATAATTTCTAGGTTACATATTAGTAGGAGTACTCATCCCAATTAGATTTATGGATTTCACATAGACTAATTAGGGTATATTTAGGATGTAGGATTAGGATATCAATAATCCTATATTTAGTATTTTCTTATTATTATAAGGGCTTAGGAGGTTTCCCCTCTGAGTGGCTCAATTTTATATTCAAAGATGTTACTCTTCATTTCACTTATTTGTGTATATATACTCTTATGTTTAAGTAAATATGGTATTTTATTAATGTATTACTATTTATTATTATGATTATATTTTGGAAATATAGTAAGTTCATTATAGGTGGTATAAAATATTTGATTTTGGAAAGGTTATACAATGCATTAGGTAGTAAAGGAAATTAAAAATCAAGTTTTTCCAAGTAAGCCAAACTTTATTTGAACTAATATATGTTAAAACCCTTATTTTTAAGAATCATGTATAACTTACAAACCATTGTGAATTTTTTTGAGTTTTTCAAGTAGATAGGTATTTTCACAAGGAATTTATAGTCTAACATTCAAATTTTTTGATCATTTTTAATGAGTTATCATGACTTTTAAGTTTTTCACAAATTCACTTTACAAGCCACAATTTTTGTATTTTTTTTTCTTACATTTTCATAAATATTGAATAAATTTAAGGTGTTTGTGTTCTTATAATTATTGTATTTGAGGTTTAATTGATTATTAAATATTCCAATTACATATTTTTTCAAAGAATGGTCAGTCTTTCTACTAATAACACATGAAATATCACACAAACACTAGAGAAGACTCCTTCCAAGGAGCATATAGAGTCTGAAGTAGACATGAATCAGTCTATAAAAGTGCTTTGCACATGGGAAGTGCTTAAATAAAATTTCATTAAATTATGTAAAATAACTAAGCACATATGAAATCTAATGATAAAATAATATATAACTTAGACTCAGTCCAACATGGCATCTAAAATTACTAAGTTGGATCAACTCACATCATCTGTTAGCTTTTTTTTGGATTTAAAATATATTTATATTAGACAAAGCTTAGTATATAATTGATTTGACTATTCCTACTAGATCAATATACCCATGCATTACCAACTGTAATAGTTTTCTAGTAAAACAAGCACCCAATTCTAATGTGAGATTGCACCTACTTATGCCAAAGATGGCTATGCTTAAATTTGGTGGATAGTATCCACTTAATTAGATAATTCAAATGGAGATATTTTTTTAGGTTCATCAATTTCCTTGTGGGTGTTTTACTAGAAGGATGTGCAAGTGTTAAAAATACTATACAACCCAAATGGAACAATGACACAAGGAAAATCTAACTAAATACAAAAATATAATAGATCATACATACCTAATGCATATGGTAGTAGAATAAAATTACCTCAAAGTGTAAATGATAAAGGGAAAATAAAATAGATAATAAATTATAAAGAAATACTTATTTATGAATTACTTGGATCCTAATAGTAGCTTAAAATGTAGATAATAGGGTCTTGGAATTGTGCAAAATAAACTCCATAAAGAAAAATATATATATTTTTCAATGACCACTTTCAAATTACTTTAAAAAAGGGTGAGACAAATTTATTAGTACTTTGAAAATTTCATCATTTCCAAAAGTATAAACCCTAATCTAAAAATAACTCTATAGATTTTCACAATCTAAAACTTCTTGGAACACTTCATCAAAAATAGATGCACATAATACTCTGTCATATTTGTGAATAAGAATGTTTATATTTCATATTATTCTTTATTTTAATTAAACCCTAATTAAGCCTCAACACTACCAAAATATCCAAGATGAAAGGACAGTTACATGGTTACTATTCCAATCCCCCTTGAGGGTTATAACTACGTAGTAGTGATGAGAATTAGGGCTCAATGTACATCTAATGTGTGTGATTTTCCCTTCCCAAATATTGATAGAATCCTCCACCTTATCTACTTATGATAATGTATGTAAATATATGATCCTTCACTTAGGCATTATTTTGGTACAAGTATGGAGAAATAAAAATCTTGAAATCACTTGAAATAGGTGATAAGAATAATTTAATATTAAATGTATATGCTTGTACTTATTGAAACACCTTATGTTATTGTACACACACACACACACAAATTTATCAAATTAAAATTATGGACTTAATGGCATGAAAAATAACACAAAATAGAGGGGGAAATTATAAAAAGGGGCCACACACAATGGACAAAAGGAACAATGGAGAAAGAACCCACAAAAGTAAAGTGATAATTTTTGAATTTTTTTGAAAACATTAAAAAACCTATAAAAATAAGAAGAGATGATCCCCAAGCATAGACAAACACTAAAGAGAGAGAAACAAGAAGAAAGATAGAAGCATAGGGTTGCATGAAGAGGAATATAGAATCAAATATACAAGAGAAAGTGTCAATAAGTATATAATATGAACTAATGATATATATGCCAAAAAACATGATAAAAACATTGAAATAATAAGTCATGAACAAAAAAAGGTGTTTACATAATGTCCCACATTGATGTGTATGTGTGCATGTGTATCAAAGTGAAAAATGAAAAAGTAATACCTAAGAGGGTTTTGTAAGGAAAACTTTATACTCTTTATAAATAACATGAATTATCCATTAACGCTCCAATGTAAACATCTCAAGTGTACCTATAAGTAAACACAAATGCATGCAAGTAGATCTGTATATTGATAGCTTGATAAAATGTAACCAAATGAAATAATTGAAGAACTAAAAATGAATGAAAGGAATGTATGCACCTTATGGTATACAAACCATTTGAAATCTCTAAAAATTATGGAACCAATCATGAGTCTTAATTTCCCAATCCAACGGCAAAGAAGCTAAAACTAGAAATTAGAAATAAAAAATTGGTTCCTAGTGATCAATGCCATGAAAATAGAACTACTTTTCTAGAGAAGCAAACATAAAGTACTTATAACCTATGACTAGTACTATGTAACCTATAACCTTGAAGATGTAAGGGATGTTATTTCTTATTGCTCATCTTAAAATAAAGTGTTATGCACCCCATGTGTAACATATATAATTATAAAAAATTGTAACCATCATGATATATCATGTGAAACACGTAAAATAGAAACATATAAATATATGATTATGTAAGCTAAGTAATAACCTATAAACCAATACTAGTATGTTGATATGGAAATAGTTAAAGAAAGGAAAATATAAAAAACAGGTATAAGTGGTAAGTATACCCTAATATAACCCTAAAAATAGGTCTAATTGATATGCCTTGATGTAGTTAAAATTTCCAAATATGGACAAGAACTGTAAATAAATGTACCAAATATATTAGATCTCAACGTGACTAAGAAGTATAAAATATTTGAGGAAAAATCATTTCTTAATATAATAAATGTAATATATCTAGACACAAAAGTGTATTAGGCTCTAAATAAGTAAGATGACATCACTAATGCACATGGATATGATGCCCTTTCATTGATATCTACTATAAGTGTGTAAAATAATTACATCCATTATGGACAAAGTATAATTGATAAGTGGGTATTAATGTGAAACATGCCCCCTTAAGGGTGAAATTAAAGATAATATTTTATTATTATGTAGCACCTTAGTCTTATCCACTTGGAAAAATAAAACCTTGTTTATTATTTTTAGTTATACATGTCTTACTTCTACAAGCTTTATATCTACCCTATGTTATACCACTTGGTCTATCTCTTAGTCTAACCAATATTATATTGATGACACAAACATATTATCTTGTCTATAATTCTTAAAATGTACTTATTTTATATGTCTATAAGTTTTGATCTTCTACCTACTCTCTTGTTCCCTAGAAACTAACATTTAGGACAAATAATAGTGTCGATATTACTATCATGCCTTGACGCAAGTGTCTAATTACCTAAAGTCATCTAATTTATAGATGAAATGTATTCCAATGGTTGACCTAAGTGATATAATGTGTTTTATTATTGAAAAGGGATTGATATAAATATAATTTCAACCCCCATTCATTTCTCACCTATAAAACCTAGTAGTCAGACCAAAGAGAGCAAAGCACTTAACAAAAACACTTTATCAAGAATTTAATTGATCAAAATCTTCCCTATTTCCATACCATTCATAGGTACAAAATGTCTACAAGATTGAAGTACTAAAGGAGTAGTCATAAGGTCTTATTTTCTAATTTATAAGCTAGGTCACTATTGTACCTAATTTACACACATTTCATGATTCACACACAAGCCAAAACATGTGGGATAACTACATGAGTTTGAGGCCCTCTTTTAATGTATTGGATATGTATACATTTTCCTTTGATATAAATGTCATTATGGGTCATCTCGGCACCATACGCCCATCAACCCAGTTTTACCCAAAGTCACATTAAAGATGGAAAGCCAAGGCTTAGCCATTTCACCAAGAGTGACAGTCCATGACCTAGATCTAAATGTAAAAGAGTGCAGGTGAATTCAAACACACAAGCATCAAGTTGGTTACATATTGTTTCAATATATATTCCATACAAGACACTAGCATCAAACCTAGATAGTATCATCAACATAGTTATCCTAGGTTGACATAACTATTCAAAGAGCTAGAGACACTAGATTTAAAATCTGATCATTTTTATAGAACTATCTTCCCACCTAATTTTATCCTGATCTATATCCAACATTGTATTAGCATTAGACATAGATAAGTACCTTAGTTTATGTCATTTTTATATATAACATAGTTGTAATATCTATTTATTTCTTATCTCAATTTAATGAATTTAGTATATGGTACATCCAAGTTTATAATTTAATTTCCTACTATAGATTGGATATTCACCCTTGTGCCCTATCATTTTTATATCCTTAACACTATCTACCTAAGTAGGATCCTAATCAAAATTAGGTTAAATTTTTTATAAACCCAATCTTTCAACAAAAAACCATATGTCAATTAGGGTTTTATAATTTCTTTTCCTATTATTGACCATTGATTATCATACAATATTAGTAACATGGATTTCTCCCTATAATTTTTATGCCTCTCCTACTCGGTCCTCATTTTGATATTTAGAATATTTCAAAATGACAAAGAGGAGTTTATTACTCTCTCCAATATCAAGAAGGATGCTAAATCTCATACCTCTAACCAAATTTATGTTGTTAAATATTCAAAGGGTAAGGTGGATCATCCTATTATATAAAAATTGGGTAACCATAAAACCCTTCCAACATCCCTTGATATTACATGTATAAATTTTCAATCTAAAATACCTAAGGCTTGTCCTTATGAAACCCTAAAAGATCCAATTATAAATATGAGAAAGATACTACATATATTATAGAATTGTATTATTTCATCACAAAAAAATAATCATACTATTCTATCTAATGCACCAAAGAGACAATTTACATGTTTATCTGAGACCCCAGTTTCATAGCTGCTATAGTTACTAGAATGTTAGATTATATCTCTCCATCATCTTATTTAGGTCGATGTTGACTAATTTAACCACAATTAAAATTAATTAAACCACATATATATTAAAACTTGTTATAGGGGTTTTCTAGGGTGTAAAATGTGTATCATGGTCCTAATGATGTCAACATTATGTGGTATCCTTGTCATTTTTGTCTAAAGCTAGTCTTCAATTATTCTAGGCCACTTTTAGGGTCATTAATTGGACTTTTATGGGTTTCCATAGATTAAAAGTGTTTCAAAGGCATATTTAATGTCTCCCATGTCATAATATGTCAAATTAACTATTTTAGAACTGACAAAATGTAGGTGCAATGTCAGAATAAGAAGATCAGTGAGAAAAGAGGTAGTTTCACGCAGTTGTATGGCTTGTACAGTAGCTTTGGCATGTGGGAAGACTTATAAAGTGACTCTTAAGGTCCCATAAATACATTTCCACAATATTTAATATTTTATAGGTCTTTAAATGGAAAAAACCATTCTATTTTCCCTATCACTCTTATTTGTAAGCAAAAATGATCAACTAGTTTTTGCATGGTACGGATAGGAAGAGGTGAGTTTGATTAAGTTCCTTTGGTGTATGATAAAACTAATTATATACTTAAAATCCATGTCAATATTCATAGGATTGGTTTTTTATTCTCTATTAACCATTGTTTAGAGTGTTAGTTACTCTTCTCTACCTGGTCATCCCCATAGCCTTCAATTTCCTTATTTGTTTGGATTGGTTTGAGCAATTTAAGTTGTGTATATGTTATTAGAGAGTGTAATTATTATTATCACATGGTTATAATTAATTTTTTCACGTTTGGAAGTCAAATAATGAGAACAAATATCTCACTTTACTAGGTGAGGGCTTCATTGATAGTCTATAGATAATGTTTTTAGTCTTGTAAAGCTTACCTTCTTATAGTGGTTTCAAAATAAAGATGAAAAGTTGGTTCCACTATCACATATAATGGTTATAAATTATAATTAATTAAATTATTTATCTCAAGAGTGTTCCTTATAGGATATAAGGCCTAACACATTGCATACAGTCAGTTTTGCTTGTGATTATCACCAATAATCAGATGGAACTAGGCCTAAGTAGTCATGTTCATGGAAAAAGGATGCTTCAATATGGAGAGAAGTTTAAGGTGGAAAAAATGAGTTTGATTTATTATAAAGGTTATAATTTGGTTTTGAGAACCAACCTAACACACATTATCTTATATCTTACATCTTCACCTATAGGTAGTTTCCAATAGAAGCCTGAGTGTATTCATCAAAGGTCTAAGTGGTGTGATTAGAAGGTCTTTGAGCTCAATGGAGACCTTCAGTTAGGTCTAAGGGAATTGAAGATAATCATGGTAATAATGGAGGGTACATTGTATGAGGATAGGCTTAGGTCTTTGTACTTATATTGAGAAAGTAGTATTTGAGAAGTCTTACCTTAACTTCTCCAAATAAGGTCCTATTCATACATTAAATCATTCCATGGTGAAGTGTTTTGAAGTCTATATAGGCCTAATTGTTTCCATCATGTAGCCCAGGCCTAGAGATAGTGCCTTGACATGAAAAGGAGGTTTTTTTAATCAAAAGAGGATAATGCAAACAAGGTTCCAATGTAGATAAACTTCCACTATAGATATTCAATTATATTTGAAACAATGAAAACCTTGATAATGCAAACCTATAGTATAATGATAGTATTAGGGTGAAAACATGATTTCAAGGTGAGGATTGAACCCTTTCAAGTGTGAAACAATGCTAAGGCCTCAAAGTCAATCAATTTAGTTGAAGTATAGTACTTATTCATAGGTTATTACCTATAGGGGCCCTTTTTGTTCTCAAAATTGTCATCTATAACGTGATTGTAGACCTACAAGGTTGATAATGAGAAATAAATAGTTGGAAGCTTGGTAGGCATAAATATTAACTTAGGTGGAAATGGCCCAATGATATTATAAATACTAAGAGATATAAATTAATCACTAAAGGCCTAATAAACATCTAAAGAGGCCTTTTGAGCTTAACCTAATTATCACCTATAGATGACACTATCTGATACAGTAAATAGATCATTTTTAAGCTAAGGAAAGATGTGGATTGAGATAGTTGGCAAAAAATTTGGACATTAAACATTTTTTAAACCAATCCCATAATGTTTCCATCAACCATATCAAATTATTCTCAAAGATAATATGTACATCAAAGAAGGTTCAAGTCTCAACCCATAGTCAACTGAAAATCCCTACACAATACATAGTCATATAGGTTTATCTTGAAGTTTGTTTAGTTGAGGACCCTAAAAATGTGATCCAACATTAAAAATTTATGGATAATGGCATCATGACCTAATATAATTCCCCATAGCTTCACTTTGGTAGATAAAATAAGGTATATGCCATCTATTTTATCTTAAACAGAAGACACTTCCATTCACGGCAAAGACTATAGGTATATTATGTATATTTTTTAAAGGTAACATGATGAGTCTTGGACACTATATAATGATGTGTAATTATTTTTTGAACATGAAAAAAAAAAAAAGACCTCATAGTCACTAGAAACTACATAGGGTGGTCATGAGCAACTAGAACACAGTTAGGCCTATTAGGCCTAGAACTAGACCTAAGCCTTTCAAGGGTATATCCATCACTTTACATGATAATTATAATTTTTTTGAAAACATTTAAATGATATTTTGGGATGAGTCACAACCATTTATTTGTAGGAGGCCACTCAGAAAGACCACTTTTGGCCTAAAAACATGATAAGGATGTCTAAAATGCTAGTGAAAGATCAATAGGACAACTTCAAATGCTCATAAATATATGGAATCATTTCATGGTGACCCAAATATTTGGGAATATTAAGTAGGGTCCTGATCTTAAACTCAGTAGGATTTTTTGGGAGTTTCAATGTCTAGGTTTTATGAATAATTGCTAATAGTCCAAACTGTTAAAACTCTCCTAAACCCTTGTCTAAGACCTGATTGTAAAATAATGAGTGGGAATGAATTAAAAATGGGTCATCTAGTTAGTAAATTTTTTTTTTAATTGTGGAGGACTCTCTCAAGCTCCATCACAATAAATTGGTTTGTACCCTACTTATACAAACAAGGTCTAAAATTTGGGTTTTTTGTAAGTTTTTAATTATTTTGTAGGTACATAGGAGTTTTAATAGATGAAAACCATTATATGAGGTCAATATGGACTTATTATAATCCACTATATTCATCAATTTCCACATAAAATCATAAAGGGTGCTCTTTTACATAGTTCATTTTAGGCAGCCTTAGATAGATAATGAGAATGAGGGGTGACTGCCTAGTGAGAAGAGGATAAGTTTGTCCTTAGACATTTTTAAAGTATAATTAATGGAGTGGAAGGAATATAGACTCTATAAAGGTGTCCTAAAACCTCTTCCATATATTTAATTTATAAACTAAAGGCCACTTGGATGATAAATGTGAAGAATGAGGCCAAGAGAGCTAATAAATGACTACATATGGTGAGTACATGTGTCTAGAAGATGGCTAGTAGTTAGGGATTCATATAATTACTATCATATCATGTTTCCAATCCCCATAATATATTTCATATTTTTTAACTCTCCCTAGTCTATTTTTAAGTAGTCAAGAGATGCCTAATCGTGAAGCCAGATTTAAGAAGGTAGTTGAAGGGTCTTTATGCTAGTTTAAGGAGTTTTTATGATTCAAATGGAAACTTGTAAAAGAAGACCTTCTAGACCTATATTATCCAATTAATTATTTTAAAATATAAGTGTTTTTCATGCCTTAACATTTGGCATTGTGACATTTAAACTTCTCTTCTCCTATCTCCTCTCACATGCTCTATAAATGCAAGTCATTTTTGCTCTTATCTCCTCTCACATGCTCTATAAATGCAAGCCATTTTTGCTTTTGTAAAGAATTCACACTTAGTATGGTGAAGCCCTAATGGTTTGATGTTATATATTTGTATTTGATATAATACTAGAAATCTATTTTTTATTTCATGACATTCTTTTCTAAGTGTGTGAAGTGATGTATAGTGAAATTTCTAGTGATAGGTACCTAACCTTTCCTTCTCCTTATCCTTTCATGTTTGGTGTGAGTAGTTATCATTATAATAGGTCACATGAAGTTTATATAGTGTTTTTGACTATATTCAAGTGTAAAAGTAGCTTTTTTATCTACAATATAACCTATGGTTCACTTACATTGAGTAGTTATATGCATATCACCTCCATATTTGAAATACTAATGTTAGAGCAATTCAAGATTTTGATACTAGTGTTATAAACCATGTTTCATAGTACACTTGTATGGTAGTCTAGTGGAGATATTTCTAGTGTATCACCTCATTATATTAGGTTATTTCATGTCACTTCTATCCCTTTTCATCCAAGTAAGTAGTTAGTGTAGGTGATAAGCAAGAAAAGAATAATCTAAGGAGTTAACCCTTAAACATAGAGGTTTACCTCTATCATAGGCAATCCACAGGCCTAGAGGTATTACAATGTTTCCCAAATACTAGAGTATGCTTGAACAACCAAATATAAGGTGTAATACTTGGTTAAAATAATTGATATAAGTCAATATTTATCTAAAGTATATGATGAAAATTCTTACTGTGACTATCACCAAGGCCCTAGGAATTCTATAAATAGATGTTTTACCTTGAAACATAAGATCTAGGACCTCATCGATGACCAAAATATTAAATTTTATGATCCTTCAAAGGAAATAGATTCATAACATCAAAAAACACATCCAAGCCAACAAGATGTAACAATTACATTATACATGGGTGGTGCTTACTTTCAACATAAACATATTAACCCTACACAAACAAAAATCACTTTTCATATGAAGTATTTTTAGTAACTTTCTTGTAATTTACAATACTTACAAAAAAAGGTCACTTGGAAAGAATATTTGGGAATAATAATAATAATATGAATTGCTTATGGTCCTAAATTGATTCAAACATAGTTTTGGTTTATTCCTACCATATATCCATATGTATTTACACTAGGAACACATTGGCTATACCAAATAGAAGGAAAGATTGACCAAAATAAACAAGGTATTTATGTTACTCATGAAGGCACATTAATACATATTTAGAATGATAACACTATCTCTTCTACTACACATACAAAATGTGAGGAGGAACATGATATGTACCTTTTAAACATATCCAATCATGATGCAAACAATGTAAAAGATCCAACTTAAGGTTATAAGGTTCATAGTTGTTGGGGGGGGGGGGGGGGGGGGGGTGCGGGAAGTTATCTCTGACCATGCATTAGATATAATCATAGGATGGTCTTTTATGATCATCAAAAAAATCTAAAACTAAAAAAAAAAATACAAAAACATTTTCATCACATACATGTTTTATTGGCTCTTTGGAATCTATGTGTTAGTTCCATGTTGAGGGATATTATATCATTTACACCTACATATACATTTACAGGCATACACATATATATGATTTCATGTACTTATGGGTGTTGGTATTTACCTCTACCCATGTCTCTAGGATGTTGGGAGTATCCATCTTCTATGATCTTGATACTTTTGGGTTATATCAATCAATGATCATGCTACTCTCATGTTTGAGATAACTTATGTACTTATTATAGGATGGATTTCAAAGAGGACTAATTCAAACATTAGTCATGAAAACTCATAAAATAATGTATAAGAATTGACAATCTAAGCCAACCTATTTATGTGAGGTTTGTTAATGATAATGAAGAGCAAATTGAAATAAATCAATACTAGTTACCTTCCAAAATTGATTCCACCACCCAAGAGTGGCTCTAAGTGTGTTCTCCCCTTGAACTAATGCTCTTGTCTTTGTCAAAAAAGGCTTTTTTTTCCTTCATTACCTTAGGAACACTATGCATAATCTAGTCTCAATAGAAGAAATATCTAATCTAGCCTATCAAATGAAGCTTGAAAATAACACAAAATAATGTGGAGATAATTTTGAATTATAAATATACAATTTTTTAGCTTAATAAATGGTGTTTTATTCCCTTCAATTTATATATTTTGGAAATATTTTAAGATCAACCATTATCATCCATCTCAAGATTAAGATTTGTGGCCATGGATTAATCTAATATTTATAATTAAATACATAAATAACCTCATAATTATTTATGAAGAAAGGGCATTAATTAGGTATGGGTGCCCATAATTTAGATATTTTATACATTTATGGCTTATGGATGCCACCCTATAGATGATGTCACTAGGTGATGCAAATATTGGGAACCAATTTCCAATATTGAAATAATCAATAACCTCCATGGAAAATCCACTTAAGCTCTTGATTTGAATTAATTAACCTTAAAAAAGATTAATAAATATTTATGCAATTCTTTGGAAATTGGCCCTTAATTAATCAAAAGTGGTCAGAAAGTCATTTTACTAGATCATAATTTGAGTCAAGAAGAATCAAAAGGTGATGTTAGATGCGTTAGAACTATATTCCCATTTGGGATTTTGCCAAAAAAAATAACAAAGGTAAGTAATGTATACTAATGAATTCAAAGAATAAATTGGTCTAGAGCACGAAAAGGAAAAATCATCATTTTGACTCAAAATGAATTGATCAAAGTTAGCAGTCACATAAAATGCATTGCCCCATTTAGGTATACATTGGCCTAAATTGGAACTTGTATATGACAAGTTCAAACCATTTAACATGTTTTTATTGATTTTGACCTAAATTAGGCATTTGAGTATAATTCGAGTAATATTGACAATTTCAACACAAATAGTGTTAGGAATTGAATGTCTACATTTTGCCCCTATTTGAGAAGGAATGGTGAAACATTCAAGTGAAGCAAAGTATTTTCAAAAAAATATTTTTCTATAATAAATGGAAATGACCCATGATGCCCCCTCGAGAGGACACATTAGGATGAAAAAGAAGGATGAACTCTCAAAAAGGGAGGGAAAGTGAGAGATTAACCCATGGAATAGATCACAGCTAGATGAGCTAATGCTTACGTGTGCATAGTTACCATTAATGATCAAAAAATAATTAGAGGTTTAATGGTCCCCAAATATGGGGGGAATGGAAAGGATTCAATCCATAAAATCCATAAATTTAAAAGACACACTTTGAACGTAGCCAATTTGAGAGTGTGAGCTCTATGCTTACAATGTTGATCAATCTTGAGATAAGTTTCACACTAAAATGTTTCCATCATGGGCAAAAGTGTGGAGAGATTGGAATTAGAGGAAAATGATAATGTGGTCTCCATAAATAGATAATAAGAAGTTACCCATTAGAACATATTTGATCATGATAAAATAGTTGTGCCCTAACAAGTCTAATTTTTATCATTGATAAAGAATAAAGAATAACTTGACCCTATAAAACTAATTTAGATTTATTAACTAGTTTAAATGTTGTGCCCTTAGTATGGAAAAATTGGCAAGCAATTAGCTCAAGGATATAACCTAAAACATAGATTAAAGCAAATGGGTGTAGACATAGATGTGATGGTGTAATGGCTTAGAAAAATCCACAAAAAACTAGGCATATGAGAATGCACAAAGTGATAAGAGAGATGAAAATAAGATAAATATGGACCATCTAACCTGAGATACATCATGTATCCAAGCACTACCTACATGGTCTAAATGGACCTCAATAAACTTGGGAGAGAATGGAATGAGGGATGATGAAAACTAACCAAAAGATTGATTAAATGCATGATGTATGCAAATAGATGCACATCTAAGCATAGATTTAGGTGCTAAACCTATTGATCCTAGTTTATGCATAATAATCTAGAGACCTGTTTAATGAAGTTGTGTTGATGTTAAGACTTGAGTCTAGAGCACAAAGTGCTTTCTATAGAAAAACAAATTAGGCATCATAAGTATGAATAACTCATAATGACATTTCATTTCAATTGTGAAAAGCTAGTACAAATGTGAATACCTATAACTAAGGATTATGGTAAATAATGACCAAAACTAGAGTTACATCTATTTACATTAAACAAAAGAGTAAATACAAAGAAAAAGATAAACATAAATGATCCCAACTTAAAATCAAGATATGAACAATCAAGATTTAAGGAGGAACAAAAAATTTAAAAAATCAAAAGTAAGAACAATTAAACAACATGAGATCAAGATATAAATAATCAATATCTATGTGGACCATGAAGATGTTCTTTGAAAAAGAAAACAAAGAAGCAAAACCAAATAGGAAAAAAAGACCAAATAATGCCAAAAACCATCAAATGAACAAAAACTTTCAAGAACAACATAATAACATGAGATCAAGATATAAATAATCACGATCTATATGAATCATCAAGATTATCTTGAAAATAAAATATAAGAGTAAAAACATACATGAAAACACAAGAACAAGGTGAGACAAGAAGTAATAAAAGGATAAAAGGAGAATAAATAAATGAAGAGGCATGAAATCACAATAAAACTCAAATAAATACACACAAAAAAGACTAAGTTAGTTTGTTTAAAAATAGTTTTTCATGCATGTACAGTAGAGGCATTAGTTTCTACTAAAATGTAACAAAAAATAAGGACACAAAATCTATTATTTAATTAAAGAGGAACAATGATAGAAGAAATGTGGAAGAAAAGAAAAGGAATGGGTTGGCTGAGATAACTCCAAAGGTAAGAGACAAGTGGATGCTACCTACATACTTCCATGGATGCATGTTCAAACATGAAATTTAGGCTAAATTTAGTTATCCTAGGAAGTGGGATAGAAGAAAATGGTGATGACAGAATAAATGATTGATGTTGTATAAGAAAAGGGAAGACTTGACAAATGAGATTGGTCTTGTAAACAACAAGCTAGACAAAATGACTTAAAAAATGACAAGCTAGTGGAACTAAATTTGATTGAAAAATGGAAAGAGATTGCCATGGTGGGATGAGGGAGAATGATATTTCAAAAATGAAAGTACATGGGACAAGATGACTTTCACAATAGAAAGTTAATAGGATAAAATGCTTGAAAAATAACAAGATCATGAGGATCAAAATGTACAAAAGCATAAGACAATGTTTTTATTATTTTATAGATCATTTTATAATGTTTTGGTGTTTTTGGGATAGAATATATATAATTAGAAACAACTAATATAGGAGATGCTTGTCCAAGAGTAAAAGTTCTAATAAATAACTAAACTAGTTGCAACAGCCTATGGGACTATAAATAATGGATCAGGGAACTAACTAAGAGTTCTAATAATAGCTAAAATTGGCTGCAATGGCACATGGTCATAAATTGGTGAGAGAGAGGGTATTAAAAATACAAAAATGTTCACTAAAAAGAATTAAATGTAATATAGAATAATGTGCAACATGAAATCAATCTAAAGAACCATGTGGTAAACAAAGATCCTGAGCTAAAAAGGTGATTTTATTCACTTGTCTATAGAAGAAGCTTTGAAATAATATCCCAGCTAAAATAATTTATAGAATTAGCATTTGAAGATGTTCATAATGCTGATGAGACATAATCAAGATCATAACTAGTTGAGGGATGAAAGTGTTCAGGTTACAACAAGCCCAAGACATAACAAATAATGTGGTTCTCAAATAGAATGGTCAAAAGAATAGGGTCTAATAGAATGAATGATCTAAGGTGGGATTAATAATGAGGTTCTCAAGGATAATGGTCTAAATAATATGGTTCTCAAAGAGAATGGAATAGGGTAGGATAAAATGTGTTCAAAATACCAATGGTCCAAAAGCTTTCATTATCTAGAGTCATAAAAAGTAGTCCAAGGTAGTATAAAATGGTAGGATACCATTATTTCAGCACAATTTACTCCTAAGTAAGGGGTATTATAGAAAATGGATCAAATTTTTTTAAATGTATAATCTCTTAAGGTGCATGATGTTCATGGGCTTTAGAAGTTATTCACCATTGGGTTCAACTAGTCGATATGCCCTTGATCCATAATTCACCATGATAATAAATGGTCCAAACTAATCAGGTTGAAACTTACCTTTTTTCTTGCATTCAGAGTTTATGTTATTTTGGTTCTGTTTCAATACAAAATCACCAATCTCAAACTCTTTATGGATAATGTACTTGTTTTATCTTCTTTATAATCTATTATGATAGGCCTACAAGTTTTTTAGGGTAGCTAAATGTTTATCATCAATAAGTTCTAGTTCTTGCAACCTTGAGACTTTTTAGTCCTCATCATCTTCAATATGCTTAAGTGATACTCAAAATGATGGTAGCTCTATATCAATAGGGATAATAACTTCTATGCCATAGACAAGGGAGTATGGAGTGGCTCTTGTTGGGGTTTGATGACTAGTTTTGTAATCCTAGAGGGTAGGAAAGATTTAAAAGTGCTAATTATGGCCAACATCATTGATAATATTCTTTAAAATGGCTAAAATGGTTTTGTTTTATGCCTCAGATTATCCTTTTCCTTTTGGGTTATATGGAGTTGACTTCTTGTGCTTGATCTTGAATTTCTCACAAAGAGATTTTACATCTTGGTTTATAAAGTATCCACCATTATCAGATACAAGGCAAGTTGGGATGCCATATCAATAGATTATATGGTAATGGATGAACTTGGATATCTACTTCTTGGTAACATAAGTGAGAATAATGGCCTCAATCCAATTAATAAAGTATTTTATAGCAATTATAATGTACTTATGGCCATCTAAAGATGTTTGGTTTATTTTCCTGATGAGATCGAGGCCCCATGTAGAGAATGGCCATGGTGTTGTGATCAGTTATAGTGGTAATTAAGGTACATGTATAAAATTTCCATGTTATTGATAAGGAACACACTTCCTTACATAATTAAAAATATAAATATCCATTTTTGGCCAATAATAGCCTATTCTAAGGAGTTTCTTTTCTAAAACTACACCATTGGTGTGGACCCCACACACTCCCTCATGAACCTCCCTTAGCACTTGCTTGGATTCTCTTGAAGATAAATAATGAATAAGCATTCCATCATAGCCTTTACAATAAAGTGTGATTCTAAGGAGGGTATAATGTGATAAATGGTGATGGAATAGTTTCTACTGATTATTGGATAAGTCAGTTGGGAAAACCTGATCATGGAAGTAGTTATAAAAGTCTTAGAACCAGGGTAATTCAAGTGGAGATTGGGACAAATAATGGCACATGCCCTTCCTAAGTCTATTATAATATTCTTAGGTTGAAGATGATTTTCAATCATAAATTGATACTCTCTAGCACCACCATAAATATGTATCATGGAACCAATCATTGCCATTGCATTAGTAGATCTATTGTTGGACCTTAGAACTTGTTCAAACTATAGATATTTAAAGTAAACTTTGAGATTATCAATAATTTTCTTGTAAGGAACAAGCTTATTATCTCTGGTTTGATACTGATCAGTGGTTTGATTGATGATCAACTGAGAATCACCATAGACTTTTAAGATTTGAATATCACACTATATGTCAAAGTAAAGCCCTACAATTAATGCCTCATATTTGGACATATTATTTATATAATGAAATTATATATGGAATGCTTTGGGAATTAGATCCCCATAGGGTGTAATCAATAATATGCTAGATCTAGACCTGTGGGATGTAAAGGAGCCATCAAAATATATCTTCCATTATTTAGGTTCATGTGATGCTTGTTATATTGTCATAATAAAATCATCTAGAAATTTCAATTTGATTGGTTGAGTGTCTTTAATATGGGCTTCTACAAGTTGATCAGCAATAACCTACCCCTTAATTATTTTTTGATTCTAATACTCAATGTCAAATTCACTTAGGAGCATAACCCACTTAGCCATGCATCCTTGAAGAGTTGTTTTGGGAAATAAGAATTTGAGAGGATCCACCTTGGTGATGACAATAATTTTATTATTTAGCATATAATGTCACAAATTTTGAGTAGAAACACCATAGATAAAAGATCCTTCTCAATAGGCATATAATTATGCTCAGAAGCCATCATAGTGTGGCTTAAATAATATATTGCATATGCTTTACCATGATCATCATGTTGGGCCAAAAGTGCCCCCAATGCATGTTATGTTGCTAATATGTAAAGAAGTAGTGGTAATCCTAGTGTTGGCAGTCTCAAGACTAGTAGATTGGCCAAATATGTTTTGAGTTTTGAAAATGTTATCTAACAATCTTCATCCCATTGGAATGTGACCCTTTTTTTAAAGATAAGGGTAAATGGGTGACACTTATTTTCCAATTAAGAAATGAACCTATGTATAGATTAGATCTTTCCTTTTAGGCATCACAGTTGTTTAAGATTATTTGGTGGAGGAATTTACACAATGGACTTGACCTTGATAGGGTCAACTTTAATCCCTCTTTGTGATATAATTAAACCTAAATTTTTTCCTAAAGTGACACCAAAGACACGCTTCTTAGGATTTAGGTAGTCTTTATATTCACAAAGCCTCTCAAAGATTATTCATAGAACATCGAGATGTCTAGCTCTTATTCTTGATTTTTATTGTATATCATTAACATATTCCTCAACAATATCATGCATCATCTCATGGAAGATGATAGTCATGACACACTGATATGTGGCTCCACTATTCTTTAAGACAAATAGCATGACTTGGTAATATAATGTTCCCCATAAATTGGTAAACATAGTATTGTGTTGATCTTCTTTGGATATTGTGATTTGTTTGTATCCAAAAAATCCATCCATTAATAATATCATCTCATACCCAGTAGTTGATTTGATGACAATGTCAATATTGGGAAGAGGAAAATAATCTTTTGGGCACACTTTGTTGATATCTCTGAAATTAGTAAAAATACATATACCTGAGATATTTTTACTCATTAGGAATATGTTGGAAATCCATTTAGATTAATCTATTGGTCTAATGAAACCTATTCTTAGAAACTTTTCTAGTTCTACTTTAACCAATAGGGCAATGCATGGATGCATCTTCCTCAATTTCTACTTGACTAGTTTAGCATCAGGATAGACAATAAGGTGATGCACAACTAAATCTAGGTCCAAGACTGGCATGTAAGAGTATGCCCATGCAAAGATATCAATATAATCCCTTAATAGGGATATAATTTTTTCACATTCTACTTCAATAATGGAAGCTCCAAGAAAAATAATTTTGTGATCCTCATAAGTTCCCAAGTTCACTTATATCATGCTTTCCATAAGGAGTGTGGATCCATATTCTAGAATTGTATTCAAGGTATGATTTTGATAATCTTCTTCTACTAAATCTTCTTTTTATTGATCCTAAAGTTTTGGATAGTGTGATGAATCAAAATATACCAACTCACATAAAGGCCAAGTAGTAAAAACCTTTGAAAACTTAAAAGCAAGGTGCTCAAACATTTTTTGTTGTTTTGAAGAGATGATTTTACTAGATATAAAACTTGGTCTAGATATACCTTCTATGTCCTAAGGGTATGAGCAAACTTTCCCTCCTGAGAGTGCCTAAAATAGGTTTTCACTTAAAGGCTTTTTTTTTTCTTTACTTTTTTCCTAATCAATGAATTCCTCAAAGAGGTTTTCACCTGAAGATTTTGATGTTTCATATTTATTTTGATCAAGAAATTTTGCTTGCTCTCTAAAGTAGGCAGAAGGATCTAATGAAAAATCAAATCCTTATTTGTGATCTCCAATGGGCAATCCATCTCATAAGCCCATGTATTCTACAATTGATTATTCATTTTGAATCTCATCAAGCTGTATGATTGAATTTTGTTAGTCCCAATAAATGAGTTAAAAATGAAAAATGCATATGAATTAATGAGGGTTTGCTTTAGGATAGAAAACTCCAATGGTAAAAATATGGTGTTCTGCTTCAGGATGGGATGCACTACTAGAATAGGTTTTTGATTTGAGATGGGAATCTCTAATAGTGGGATAGGTTCATGCTTCAAAATGGGAAACTCTAATAGTTAAGGTCAGAATGGCATTAGAATAATATAAGTTCATATCATCAAGCTTATCAAAAAGGCTATAATGAGATGTTATGTTGTTACCAAGAGTCTCATTGCTAGTTAATTTTTAAGAATCACTATCAAAAGTAATGAGGTCACCCTCAAGAGGTATAAATCCAATACCATGATTCAAATTAGGTAATCTAGATGATAAGGGTTTTAGAATTCCTTGCACTTATATACCAAGGCCTTTTCCTATATAATCAAGATGATCCATGATCTGATTAGGGATTGGATACTTTAAATTTTGAAATTAATTAGTAAGGCCTTTATAATATAACTAGTCTCCCTTAGTAAAAGCATCTCAATCTTTATTTGGTGTAATAATAGGTATAAAAATCATAGGTTTATTTCACTATTTCTTTTTCCATTGCCAGCACATGTTAGGTCCATTAAGATTCTTTGAAGGTTTAGGCTTACCAAATGTTTTTGGAGTTCTAGGAAACTTTGCAACATGAAATTCATCTTTAATACTATACATGGAAATTCCCATGTCTTTAATAACAACCTACTTTACAAGAGCTATGGGAAATGGATCAGCTAAAATGGAAGCAAGATCCCTAGGGTTGATATAATTTCTTTAAGGTGGATATGAAACTATATCTTTGTTATTCTTCATAACAAATTTAGAATTTGGATAATAGTTATAATTATGAAACTGAGCCTCAAGATTCTTGTAATACTCGTAAGGTTTTTAATCAATGAGAATAGTAACCTCAATCACATCATGGGGAAACTTAAGGCACTGATGTAAGATATATGGAATATCCTATACTTCATAGATCTAAGGATGACCAATATGTATGTTATAAGGAAATTCAATATCTATAATATGAAGAAATATATGATGTGAAATAGATCCAATAGTGATTGGCAACCAAATAGTACTTGTAGACTCTCTCTCAGCATTATCATAAGCCTTGATGGTGATCATCTCTAATTAAATGTCTTTTACAATGTAGCCCAATCTTTATACTAACTTAAGAGATATGATGTTAGCCCCAAACCATTATCTATAAGAACCTTCTTGATATTATGATTTTCAATGATCACTTCAATGTATAGAGGGTTATTATGGCTTGATCTAAGTGTAGGCATGCCCTTTTGATCAAACATTACTTGATGAAATGAAGACAAATGTCCCACAAGGTTCTATAACTATTCACGATTTATATCATTGGGAAAAGTAGACTTTTGCAAAAGATTGTTCAAGATAGTTATATGGACTTTAGATGTTCTTAAGAGATATAGAATGGAAATATATGTAATGGTTTTACACAATTGGTTTGATAGACTATAAATCTTTTCAAGATTGTGATGAGATGGCTTGGCATTGGCTAGCATAATAGTCAATTTTGGGTCTATTGGTGTAATGCTCACATTAGGTTCCATGAAAGAAGTAGGAAAATGGCCTTGGAGATTAACTCATGAGCATCTAGTTATGACTACACAACCTAGAGGCGGTAAGGAGCCAATATAATCATAAAACAAAGGCAAAGGGCCTTAGAGGGTGACTCATAGGTGTCTAATTATGTTGTTACAATTTTGAGTTAGTAAGAAGCCATTATAAGTAGAGAAAGGGTATTTTTCATAAATAGTATCCCATGCAAATGGATTTACAATAAAATTGTGCAAACTCAATGTGGTATTAATAGAGAGAGAGGGTGTTGACCCTATAATTATGGGTCTCATAGTATGAGGAACATGAGATGGCTCACATGGTATGATAGTAACATCAGAACTTTGAGTCACAAAAATGCATCCCATAGTGTTGTTATAGCTGTAAGGCATGTTTTTGTAACCCAAATTGTTATTATGGGTATTGTGATCATGATTTTGCTCATGTTGATCATGATTTTGACCCTAATTTTGGTTTTGATTTTTCCTTTATCTTTGATTTTGGTTGTTCTTTAGTGGTGTTTAATTATGTTGATGAAAGGGGTCCTTATAGATTCCCATATCCTAATTTGTGTCCTGATTAGGGGATAATATAATCTCAACTTTACCACTCTCAATGAGATCTTCAATAATATGTCACAATTAGATGTAATGATAAGCACTGTAACTAACAACACAATAAAAGTTTCACCATTCATTCTATTTTTACCAATCTAGTTTCAATTGATCTTAAGGAAATGGCCTTGGTACTAGCCATATAATTAGGTTAGCTACTATAATATTTTGGAACACTATTTTGATTGGTTATCCTAATTTACTAAAGATCCTGAAACCACCATGGTTTGTTCTTCATGGAGGTTGTCTCTACAAATTATGTGGTGGATTAGGAGGATATAATTATACATTTGGGGTCAATGAGGCCTACACCATTTTTACATGTCTTGTTTCTATCACACCATTTCCAACCATGTTTTTGTTCTTGTTAAAACCCTTAGGTTTTTCTTGCACAATTATCTAACTATAATATGGGGTCTAATTTGACCTTTGACCCTGCATGAAAATATTAACAAGGCATTTTTTAATACGATCCTTCTCAATCTATACACCTTTGTCGGTAATCTCCTCAAATGAGTTAGCATAAGCTAGATGTATATTGTGCATAACCTTGAGATGTAAATTATATGTAAATATATCTGACAACCATTTATCTAGAAAATTATGTTGAAAGTGACCCACCAATTCTCTCCATCTTTGTAGATATATGGTGAAACTTTCTTCATCACTTTGTTTGGATTTTCACAAGTCAACAATGTTCAATGTTGTATGAGAAATGGTTGACAAATTTTTTTGACAATTCATTCCAATCCATAACCAATCCTTTGGGTAACTTAAGTATCCAATCTAAATCTTTCCCTGCTAAACTTCATAGGAACAATCAAAGTAAGTACATACTACTATAAGTAACATCTTGGCATAATATGAAAAATGCTTGAATGTGTTCATGTGGGTCCCCCTTTCCTTTGTATTGATCAAATTTTGGTGTCTAAAAATGAGACAAAAATGGGACTTAGAGAATAGATAGATCAAATGGATATGTTCATATCTCATCAAACTTGTATTTCTTAACTCTATTATTCATCTCCAATCATGTCACAATTTCTTTAATGGAGTTCCACTCTTACATGTTTGGTGCATTTGTGGGTGGAACATAATGTTATTGGGGTGGTATGTGCCCCTTATACTTATATTAGGGTGGTATTTTCCCTTATTTTTGCATAGATTTTTTAGGTATGTACACCCTATGATCCTCAACTTATTTTTGGTTTACTCCTTGAGTCAAGTACGTAAGTGGTCAATTCTCAAGAATTTATTGTCTTGAATCAACTATGTTTTACTAGTTTTGGGGAGTTATGTATCTATTCACCATTAGAAATGTTTCTTTAGATAAACTACCTAATTATATTGAAGGATATCCTTAATTCAAACTAAATGTTTGGGTCTCTGTGTTTGTAAAGTGACAAGAGTTTCTTAATGATTAAATAATGTGTGCTACATGTCTAGAAAAACATTCCTCACAACCTTTTGTGTCTTATTATATTTATTTGAGATACCTTGATCAATTTTTGATTTCTAAATCAATGTTTGTTATGTAGGTTCAATCACATTTCCTTATTCCTCGGAATCATTTTTGTGGGTTAAAGTAGAAACTAGAGAGTCAATTAAGTTCATGATAAGCTAATCGGTATACCATTGACTTATTTTATTAATCTTTGTAACAAGATATTGATCAATTAGTTTTGAATATATAAGTATTTCTTTACCTTTGTTTGAGGAAGAAGTTATGTTTGTGTTTTCAAAAGCTTACACTTGTTGTTGTTGTTGTTGTTGTTCTCCTTCTCTAACTAAAGTATGCAATTATTCCATAAGAAAATCTAAGGGGATTCTAACACTAGGTTCTATCAACCTAAGGAGTGATTCATATTGGTTCTCTTGATATTTAGTATAATCCCATTTGGATCATACTATTTTAGGAATTTAATCAAAGATAATGAAATTGTCTTGACCATCATAAAAATGCTCATCCTAATAGCTAGGACCATAAGGGACCCCACTACGAGTTAATCTTTGAGTCATGTCTAGAAAGGGTTGTTCTATATGTTTAACTACATTTGAATCAATGTTTTTAAAATGTTTAAACAAGGTATGGATTTTGATATTTCTTCCAAATAAATGACTAAGGCACCAAAGAGACTATAAAAGGAGGGTGGCTTGGAACCACACATAATTATAAGAATGTGTTGACAAAATTACTCAACCTTGGGTAGGGTTTAAATCATATAAATCAGAAGAGGCTATGATAATTCAAAAATCCAAGTTCAAAACTAGTACACCAAATCCTATATTCTTGTGATACATCAATATCATAAAAACTAGTTCAACTTTGATGAGTTTCTACTAGAAAACTAGAAGAAATGCATTCAAATTAGGAAGGAGACAATGTGAACCAAGAAAATCAAGATGTGAAAACATGAAATAATTCCTAATTATAAATTTAGAACCAAACGGGTAACACAATACCGCCACATGGTAATAGGAATGGTAGTATAAAATGTGGTTTAGGACTCAAAGCATGAGTGATACACAAGATGACTTGAGTCCACTAATGATGATAATGTGATAATGAGGTTATAAATGACCTTTAATCCAAATTGGAAATTGAACCCAAGTTCCCTCAAGTCAAGTGTAAATGGCATATCCAACTTAACACATCAACCTTAAAAACTTAGATAAGTGTAATTTTGAATTTAAACTATCAATGAAAGATTTAAAAAAAATTGGCAAATGGTCTAAGCTCAAATGGGTAGCATAACTACACCAAAATAGATTATATGACTGTTGACATAGTGGATTGCACCTGGGGCAAGGAGGTTGAGCTCATGCCTTCCACACGCAACAATGGAAACTCCCCTCTTGCCTATGGGACTAGTGAAGCTAGAGGGGAGTCTCTAGGTAAGGGCTAGCTCCTTTTAATGCATCTAATTTTTTTCAATAAGTGCTAACGTGTGTATATATATATATATATATATATATATATATATATATATATATAATGGGGGGGATGAAAAGGGAGAAAGATTACAGGAAAACAAACTACTCTGAAGGAGGTGATGCACCAAAATGATCCAACCTTTTCACACTCACACTTAAAATCAGACAAACACATACATACACTTCAAACTAGAAAAAGGACCAGGCTACAAGAAACTTATCAGGGAGGCTTTAATGGAAAATACAAAAAAATAGAGATTCACCAAAGGTGCTGTGAAAGGCACTGTATAGTAATTTCTTCTATTTCTACACTTCTAAATACAACTCTCCTTGTCAACTATAGAAATGGCACCTTATAGACACTAGGTATGTTGGTGTTGAACCTGTGGAAGCATCAAGAAGCAATGACTAAACACAAACTAACACTCATACATACATAGAGATATCTAACCAGGATAGAGGCAAAAAATGCATTTATTGATTCAGGTGAAAATTTGCCAGGGCTATGCCTTACAAATGTGGAAGATGATTTCACAAAGACAAGTCTCAAATATATAGAGGAAGAAAAGGGTCTTTTTGGCACCCTTTTTACAAGTGACCCATGGTAGGCACTATACCAACCACTAAAATAACATCTTGAATCGACACCATCCTACTTCACTTAGATCACTTTGTCTACTTCTGCGTGATGGCCATTCTGCTATCAGGATTTGAATTTATGAGCCATGCTATTTTCCTTCTCTACAGTGCATTTTGAAGAAAATTAGTCACATTGACCACTGTTGTGCCTCTTTGATGACCGCATGGTAGACAATGTGTCAACCACTGAAATAACTTCTTGACACCTTCTTACGTCACTTGGATTGCTTTTTCTGCTTCTATGTGATGGCCATTCTACTATTAGGATTTGAATTTATGAGCCACACCATCCACCTACTCTTTTTTCTCTAGGCTCTTTGTCCTTTTCTGCTCCTTCAACCCTCAGGGGTGATCTTTTGGTGGGTCACTACCTTAGAGAAACTTGTGGGCCCTTTTCTAGTTCTTAGTAGATGTTAACACTTGGCATGCTCTGCTTATCTCCTAGCAACTCATTCAGGCCCACCACAGTCTTCTTTGAAGCCAATAGGAGAAACCCACAGATTTTACCACCTGTCAACTTCCACTGAGCCCTATAAGGGACACGTGGCACATTCCACTGCTCCTAAAAAAGCATGTTGAAGTCCTCTGTGATTACCACTTGGTGCTTTCCACACTCTAGCTTCCTTGGTGTAAAATTTGACGTTCTCAAGCCCATCACCATCCTTGGCAAAGTTCATCAGGCCTTTTTCCATGGCTTTTCTACTTCAAACCCTTTGGCTGCCCTTTGCAAGGGCTTTTTTGGATCTTGAACTACACTCTAGCTATAGGGCACACCCTTGAACCAAGCCATTGAACCAACCTATTAAACCAAAATTTGGTTCAATGGTTCAAGGCTGCACACTAATGAACTCACCAAAGGATTGATAAACTGAAAATAGGTGATGAACCATCTGTTTGAACCCACCGAAGTGTTAAGCTGAAGTGCCAAGGCATTGAACTAACACATTAAACCAACCCATTAAACTGGTTCAACAGTTCAAGCGACTGCTGAGCCAAGATCATTAAACTCTTTGCCAAACCAAGTGATAAACTTAAAGATTAAACCAAGGCTAAAAAATGAAGCAATGAACTTGAAATGATGAGTCAAGGCTTGAACCAAGATTGGTTGAACTGTCGATTAAACTAAACCATTGAACCAGTCTGTTGAACCAAACCATTAAACTAGTTCATTGAACTTAGCCGATTGAACTCTGCATTGAACCAAAGCATTGAACTGAAGTGTTGAACTAAAGTGTTAAATCGAAGCATTAAACTAGTTCAATGGTTCAACACCACGCATCGAGCCAAGTCCTTGAACTAAATGTTGAACCTGAAGCTGCTTAAACTGCCAATTAAACCAAAGCTTGAAATGAAGTGATGGTTCAATGGTTTGGAGATGCCAACCTTCCTTGTGAATTTCTTTAGATGAAAATCTGAAGAAGCTTTGTAAAATATTGCCCTTTTTGACTGGTTCTTCAACTACTGAAAGAAAACCTGTAGAGTCCGTAGAAAACCAAGCTCTGTAGAGTCCATAGAAATAGACCTGCAAAGTCCATAAAAATCACGATATTCATGCAAAATAAAAAAGAATTGGCCTAGAATAGTAGGGGAAGAAGGTGACTAATTTTTTTGGCCTGTTGGGCAAAAAATGGTCAATAAATTGGTGACTCCCAGGGGAAGCATGCCTGCTATGCTTAGAAGCCAGTTGCCTTAAAAATCCATTGGGCATGGGGTCAGACTGTAACTTGAAGATCAATAATATCTCTAATAAATCTAGAACCAATCACGTAGATTTACCTCAAAGGAAATGAAAACACACACAAAGCTAATAAAACTACTTGTGCAAACAACACTTAGGGAAAAATAGGGAAAGAAAACTGAAAGCAACCTACTATATACAGCTAACCAGGTATTTTTGATTCCCTCATGGATCAAAGGGAAAGCTTTTAATGTCTCCATCTAACACACCCAATATCGATAATGGATCTGATAAGGAAATATTTACATGTAGCTTCTTCACCTGGTCCATCATGTTGATCTAAGGATTGCTCCCTTCAATATTTTCTTTGGGGTCACTTGCAGCCTTCTGAGGCATAGGTCGAGGAGCTGAATGTATGACTGGTGGCCTAAAATTTGGGATTTTTTGGTTTGCCTATGGTGGAAGAGATGGTGTATAAATTTGAATAGCTACTTGAGTTTCTTCCATAGCTCTCCCTTTGGATCTTGTGTTGGCTGCAACACAATCAGCCTGATTGTCTGTAGCACCCACATAATTAATTGCACAAAACTCACCTTCCAGGTGGTTCATAAGAGTAGAGTTAGGTTGACTCTGACTGCTACTTGTGTTGGGTTGCCTTGGAGCCTTGAAGACTTGGGAATGAGTAGCTACCTAATTGTCTAACACATTTGGGTAACAACCCAACATCTCATTTGTATAAATGGCTTGCTCCTGACCATATCCTATGGTTAAACAACTTGGTTGTTCCTGCACTAGATTGTTCTAAATGGGCACCATGCCCTTAGATGATGAAAGGGGGCCTAGGTTGTAGCCTTGGAAAGGTCTAGTTTGAGTAAGCTGACCCTATCCTTGATTGTACTTTTGGAAAGGGGGTCTTAGAACTTGACCATACTAATAGTATCCTTGGTTTGGTCTATTGCTTTGATCTTGGTGCCTTTTAAGAGCTACAAGTTCATTCAACATACTCTGCAATAGACTCTTAACTTCATGAAGCTCATTGGATGGAGTATCAACTAGTTTCTCTATGCTAGGCAGAGGAGCTAATGTGGGAGCAACAACCTAAATTAGAGGTAGCATTTCTAGGAAAAGTGGCATATGGGGCCTAGGGGATATTTTCCCAGCCTGTACTAAGCAATTTTTAGCTGCTATGGCTATGTAATAGGTAGTAGGTAGCACATGCCCTCCCATGGATTGTATCATAACAGCAATATCACTATTTAATGCTCTTAAATAATACATGAAAGCATAACTAGTGGTCGGTCTTACCAGAATGGGGATTCTATCCCATATCTTCTAAAATTGCATGTTGAAATCCTACATATATTCGTGTGGGGCTCTCTTCATGCTCGTCAGCTGCTCAGCAAGTGAGAGGTGGTCACTGTTTTCTCCAAAATAGTTCATTAATTGAGTACCCAATTCATTCCAAGAATGGATTGAATTTGCAGGCAAAGTGTTGTACTAGTCAAGAGCTTTGCCCTTGAAAGACAATGCCAGCAATCTGATTGCAATATTTTCCTTAGTGACACTATGAATATTGCATAAGTTAGAAACATTTTTATGTGTTCAATAGCTATAACGGGCCCCTCTCCATTAAAGGGAGGCACACTTTTGAGGACCACTCTTGGAATTGGGTCATAACACTAGAGGTTCAAGGGACTCTGACCACAAAAGCTCACAAAGGGTAATGTCGTAGCAATAAGGGGATTCAAATGGGGTACTTCTCTTGTGAAGGAAGCCCCTGTATCTAGACTGGGAAGATGACTCACGAAATAAGGATGAGTCCCTTTAAACCTCAATCACTTTGTTGAGTTAAGAGGTAGCTTAATGAATTCAAAAGGGACACCCTTATTAGCGGATCGTGTGGTGACTTTAGGCATAGGAAGTTAAAACCGATCTTTGATTGGAAAATTGAAGCTCTTACCAGTGGAGTCACCAAATGCTAAAATTATTTGATTTACTATAATAGGACTAGCATCAATCCTAAAACCTTACTGAGTGTAAGACTATGTCCCACCAGGCGTGCCAAAAACTATTGATGCAGTGGATTGCACATGGGGCAAGGAGGTTGAGCTCCTACCTTCCACACGCAACAATGGAAACTCCCTTCTCACCTGTGGGATGGGTGAAGCTAGAGGGGAGAGTCTCTAGGTAAGGGCTAGCTCCATTTGATGCATCTAATTTGTTTCAATAAGTGCTAATGTGTGTGTGTGTTTGTGTGTGTGTGTGTGTGTGTGTGTGTGTGTGTGTGTGTGTGTGTGTGTGTGTGTGTGTGTGTGTGTGTGTGTGTGTGTGTGTGTGTGTGTGTGTGTGTAATGGGGGGATGAAAAGGAGAAAGATTACAGGAAAACAAACTACTCTAAAGGAGGTGATGCACCAAAATGATTTGAAATTCTCACACTCACACTTAAAATAAAACAAATACATTCATACACTTCAAACTGGCAGAAGGACCAAGCTACAAGAAACATAGCATGGAGGCTTTAATGGAAAATATAGAAAAATAGAGATTTACCAAAGGTGCTGTGAAAGGTACACTGTATAGTAATTTCTTCTATTTCTGCACTTCCAAATATAGCTCTCCTTGTCAGCTATAGAAATGGCACCTTATAGACACCAAGTATGTTGGTGTTGAACTTGTGGAAGCATCAAGAAGTAATGACTAAACACAAACTAACACTCAGACATACATAGAGATATCTAACCAGGATAGAGGCAAAAAATGCATTTATTGATTCAGGTGAAAATTTGCCAGGGCTATGCCTTACAAATGTGGAAGATGATTTCTCAAAGACAAGTCTCCAATATATAGAGGAAGAAAAGGGGCCTTTTGGCACCCTTTTTACAAGTGACCCATGGTAGGCACTATGTTAACCACTAAAATAACTTCTTGAATTGACACCTTCCTACGTCACTTGGATCGCTTCATCTATTTACGTGATGGCCATTCTATTATCAGGATTTGAATTTATGAGCCATGCCATTTTCCTAATTTGTAGTGCATTTTGAAGAAAACCAGTCACCTCAACCACTGTTGTGCCTCTTTGATGACCACATGGTAGGCACTGTGTCAACCATTGAAATAACTTCTTAACACCTTCTTGCGTCACTTGGATTGCTTCATCTGCTTCTACGTGATGGCCATTCTACTATTAAGATTTGAATTTATGAGCCACACCATCTACCTACTCTTTATTCTCTAGGCTCTTTGTCCTTTTGTACTCCTTCAACCCTCAGGGGCAATCTTCTGGTGGGTCACTACCTTAGAGATACTTTTGGGCCCTTTTCTAGTTCTTAGCAGACACTGACACTTGGTACACTCCACTTAGCTCCTAAAAACTCATTTAGGCCCACCACAGTCTTCTTTGAATCCAAAAGGGGAAACCAGTAGATGTTGCCACCTATCAACTTCCTCTGAGCCCTGTAGGGGACATGTGGCACGTTCCACTGCTCCTAAAAAGCATGTTGAAGTCCTCCGCAGTTTCCACTTGGTGCTTTACATGGTTTGGCTTCCCTGGTGTAAAATTTGACATTCTCAGGCCCATCACCATCCTTGGCAAAGTTCATTAGGCCATTTTCCATGGATTTTCTACTTTGGGCCCTTTGGTTTCCCTCCACAAGGGCTTTTTTGGATCTTGAACTGCCCTCCAGTTGTAGGGCACACCCTTGAACCAAGCCATTGAACCAACCCATTGAACCAAAATTTGGTTCAACGGTTCAGTGGGTCAAGGCTACACATCGATGAACTCACCAAAGGACTAATAGACTAAAAATAGGTGATGAACCATCCATTTGAACCTGCCGAAGTGTTAAGCTAAAGTGCCAAGGCATTAAACCAACACGTTGAACCAACCCATTAAACCAGTTCAACGGTTCAACGGTTCAATGGACTATTGAGCCAAGATCATTGAACTCTTTACCAAACTAAGAGATGAACTTAAATATTGAACCAAGGCTAAAAAATGAAGCAATGAACTTGAAATGATGAGCCAAGGCTTGAACCGAGATTGGTTGAACTACTGATTGAACCAAACCATTGAACTAGTCTGTTAAACTTAGCCGATTGAACTCTGCATTGAACCAAAGCATTGAGCCGAAGTGTTGAACTGAAGCATTGAGCTAGTTTAATGATTAAACACTACACACTAAGCCAAGTCCTTGAACTAAATGCTAAACTTGAAGCTACTTGAACTGATAATTGAACCAAAGCTTGAAATGAAGTGATGGTTCAATGGTTCAAAGATGCCAACCTTCCTTGTGAATTTATTCAGATGAAAATTTGAAGAAGCTTTGTAAAATCTTTCCCTTTTTGACTAGTTCTTCAACAGCTAAAAGAAAACCTATAGAGTCCATAGAAAACCAAGCTCTATAGAGTCCATAGAAATAGACCTGTAGAGTCCGTAGAAATCACCAAATTCATACAAAATAAAAAAAGAATTGGCCTAGAATAGCAGGGGAAGAAGGTGACCAATTTTTTTGGCCTGTTGGACAAAAAATGGTCAACAATGACATTATGTTTTAGATGATAAATTTGAACAAGGAAAAGATTGATTTTCACTTGGTTAATATAATGCCTCCTTATTCAAGAAATTTTGGACAATGTGTTTGGTTATGACCTTGGTTAACAATCAAGTTTTGACTCAAATCAAGACCAACTAATCTAAGATCAGAAAGACAAATACAACTAATTAATCATCCTAAGCCCTAAATTGGCAAGGTTTTATGATATTTTTGAAGTCTATCTTTATACATGTACTTAAGAGTAAATTAACTATTCATCTAAAATAAAATTGCATTATATAGTAGGGTTTTTACGCTTCCCTTCTCTCAAGTGACAATATGTCAACATGGACCTTAGGGTGCACCTCACATCAATAACATTTTTGTAGCAAGTGAGTTTATCTAAAATTAATAAGTTTTCAACCATTTAGATGGATCCCATGTGTACCAACTTTCACATTATCACACAAGAGAATCAAAACATAAATTGGGTTCATGTAAAATGGCTTATTATGAAAATGTCTAGTCCTTTTCACAACCACTACATCTGTTACTTGCTCAATGTAGTGTGACATACAAAATGATCATACATCCCAGGCTTAACCTCTTACTAATAGAGATGATTTAACCACTCAAACCATTATCCCAATGGGGTTATCCCAATTTGTATACCCCACATGGAGAGGAGTTGAATATGATGATGCGAGATGAATCCCTTGGTCGAAGTTTCCCTATAAAACATATGGGAGGTGATGAAGTCCCCCTCACAAGCCAAAATGCATGAAATAAAAAAACTACGTAAAATGTCTTTATGGTTGTTTATAGATCACCCAAGCCATGTGGATCTTGAGGAGAGCCTTGATAACATCCTTTTTATGACTTTGGACTAAGACACAATTTACATTTATAATGGAAATTTTGATCCCACAAGTTCTCTATAGGGGATGGGGGAGAGTATACATTCACAAATTCCTTTTTGCTCAAATAATTTTGATAAAATAAGCAATAATAAATGACTTATTAAAAACAAAACTTTGTAGTGAGTTTGGTTTTAAAGTACCAAATTGAAGTGTTTGGTGATGTTCTTTAGCCCCTTGGCCTTAAGTTTCAATTTTTTTTAAAGAACAACTACAAAACATTCAACATAAATAAGTAATTTTTATTTTAAAGCACCAAATGGAAAGATTCCTAATTATTTTCAAGAACCAAAAGGAGGTTAAAAATAATTAATTAAGCTCAAATATTCACTTTCCTCATGGCTCTTGCATAAAAATTATGAGATTTTTTAGATTTGAATAAATTTTATAAATGAGTTAATTAACTTTTTTTTAATTTCTCTCAGGTCTATGTTTTTTAGAAAACATAGTGACCATCAATGGTCACCTCTAACCATCACCGATTCATTTAAGACCATCATCAATCAAGTTTCAACCAGTTAGGGCTGGTTGATACTTAACCATCGATGGTTACCTATAGACTTGAAGGCATCAACATTATAATTCAAAAAAATGATGTTAGAATAAAATCTCCAAAAGTTAGGCTTCTAGATCAAACTATGTTTAGACCAAAGACTTTAAGAAACCCATTTTTTTAGAAACATACTTGAGAAGATACTCAAAATGAAAAAAAAATAGTCCATGTCTTCCCCTATAACCCAACTTTGGGTGATTAACCCTTGTAGAGAGGATTACAAATCAAGTTAGTCAAGAATTAGTCCATAAATAATGAAACATGCATAAATAACTAAATAACCAAGACTATCTATTCCCATGGGAATTATAAAGGATAACAAGAAATAAATGAAAGAAAATAACACCATATTACCTTCCCAAATGGATCCACCATACCTATGTGGCTCAAAAACATGTTCTCACTTAATCAAGCATCCTTGTCTTTGTCAACAATGGTAGTAAGCTCCTCCAATGCCTCAAGAACACTCCATAAAACCTAGGCTCTTGATTCCAAATCACTAAACTAGCCTATCAATGAAGCTTGTAAGCAAAATCAATGATCAAATGTAAAACCTTATAAAAATAATTTAACATTATAACTTTGAAATATTCAAGCTCCTTAAAGATATTTAAGCATAATAACTTTGCACCAAAATAGCTTAAAATTCATGTCCATAGCCTCTCTATTTATAAACTTTTGAAATTGGTCAGGACCAACCATAACCATCCATATTAAGATTGAGATGTGTGGCCATGAATAATCCTAATATTTGGAATTATATATATAATTATCTTCATCATGACCTTGGAAGAAGGGGAATTGAAGAGGCATGGGAGGCATTAACTAGGCATGGGTGACCCATAATCCTGATATTTATGGCATTTATGGCCTAAGGATGTCTTCCCAAAAAATGAGGTCACCTGATGATGCAGTTAATAGGAATCAATTTTCAAAAATAAATATTCAACAACTCTCATGGAAAATCCACTTAAGCTCTTGATTTGGATTAATTAGCCTTAAACAAGGTTAATCAATATTTATGCAATTTATTTGAAAATTGGCCCTCAATTAATCAAAATGGTTAGAAAGTCATATTACTGGGTCATAATTTGACTAGAGAGGAACTAGAAGGTGATGTTAGATGTGTTAGAGCTATATTCCCATTTAGGATGTTACCAACACCAAATAACAAAGTTGTTTGATGTGTATCAATGAATTAAAGAAAAGAGTGATCCAGAGCACTAAATGGAGAATTTGTCATTTTGAATTGAAATGATTTGATCAAAGTTAGTTGGCCCATAAAATGCATTTCCATATTTAGGGATACTTTGACCTAAACTAGCACTTGTAAGTGACAATTTTGAACCATTTAGGGTGTTTTATGGATTTTGACCTAAAATGTGCATTTGAGTGTAATTCGAGTAAGATTGACAATTTCAACATAAATGGTGTTATGAATTGGATGTCTACAACCCTAACCATTGGTGGTCACTGGGTAACCTATGAGTGCACAAAAACATGGAAAAAAAAACCATAAAAATGATATTAAAGGACTTTTTAATGACTAAAATGTAAATTTAAAATTGCCATAGTATCTTCCTTGCTGAAATGGACTCCATGATTCCCATCATGCATGCCAAGATATAAGATGTATTTTAAAGAGGATCAATTCAAACATTATTCATAAAAATTCACAAAATAATGCATAAGAATTGACAATCTAAGCCAACCTATTAATGTGATATTTGATAATAATAATGAAAATAAAATTGAAAGAAAGCAATACTAGTTACCTTCTCCAATCGATTCTACAACCCAAGAGTGGATCTTAGAGTGTTCTCCCCTTGATCTAATGCTCTTGTCTTTATCAACAATGGCTTTTTTTCTCCTCCATTACCTAAATAACACTATGCATACCCTAGGCTCAATAGAATAAATCTCTAATCGAGTCTATCAAATGAAGCTTGAAAATAACACAATAATCAACACTAAAGGATGTGGAGATAATTCTGCATTATAACTATATAACTTTTATCTTAATAAATGGTGTTATATGCCCTTCTATTTAAATTTTTTGGAAATGGTCTAAGACCAACCATGACTATCCATATCAAGATTGAGATGTGTGGCCATAGATTAATCTAATATTTAGAATTAAATACATAAATAGCCTCATAATGATTTAAGAGGAAGGGGAATTAATTAGGCATGGGTGTCCATAATTCAAATATTTTATGCATTTATGGCTTATGGATGCCACCCTTAGATGATGTCACTAGGTGATGTAGATATTAGGAATCAATTTCCAATATTGAAATAATCAATAACCTCCATGTAAATTCCACATAAGATTTTTATTTGAATTAATTAACATTAAATAATATTAATCAATATTTGTGTAATTCTTTGGACATTGGCCGTCAATTACTAAAAAATAGTTAGAAAGTCATATTACTAGATCTTAATTTGACTTGAGAAGAATTGGAAGGCAATGTTAGATGTGTTAGAACCATATTCCCATTTAAGATGTTTCCAACAAAAAATAACAAAGGTACGTAATGTGTACTATTGAATTATAAAAAAAGAGTCATCTAGAGCATAAAAAGGCAAAATAATTATTTTGACTTGAAATGAATTGATCAAAGTTAGGAATCACATAAAATGCATTACCCCATTTAGGGATGCATTATCTTAAATCAACACTTGTATACAAAAATTTAAAATCATTTAGAATGTTTTTAGTGATTTTGACCTAAATTAGGCATTTAAGTGCAATTCGATTAAGATTGATAATTTCAACACAAATAGTGTTAGGAATTAGATGTCTACACTTACACATGTCTTATACATAATTATATCTTTCACGTTGTACTTGATATCATATACAACTGACATATTTTTATAACACATTTGATCCATTATCTACTATGACATGTATATGATGGTTTCTTATGTTTTTCCTTTATATACTTCCTTGAGTGTTTGGCCTTTCTATTGTCTTACTTATTTGAGCATTTGAATATGATTCATTATGTGTTTCCCCTATGTCTATTTTTACCTTATTAGACATTTGAATTTGTCATTAATTATTGTATGGAAATTTGAATATGTCATTCCAAAATTATTGAACATTTGACTAAGTCATGTCCATTTGATTTTATGGCATTTTAGCATGCCCCTTGCTTTTGGTCTCCTAAGACCTTTATTTCTTGGCTTGCCTTTGAGTGCTCTTATGTGAGTGCTTATTTTTTTGTTGAGACTATAATTTTACTATCTATATGTTTCCATGAATATCTATCATGCATATTAGTCTTACATGTGATCACATTGGTTCTATGCTCTTTAATGATACATTTACCTAGACATGTTTCCTTCTATATGCTACATGGTTACATTCATAGATTTTATAGTTGTCTTGCCCTTTTGAGGTGAGGTAAATTCTAGGTACTATTTCTCCCTCACATAAAATGGGGGAAATATTAGTGGGGAAATGTTTGGAAAACATGTTCTCCATACTTTACACATTTTTTAGATTCATCAGGGGCATACTTTGGAAGCATATTCTCCACACTCATTCAGTATGGATACTTATACTATTTTGTAGATTCAATCAATGAATGATATATGGACACAAAGTCCACACATTCATATTTTTTATACTCAATAGGGGAATAATTTGAAAGAATATTATCCAAACTCATTCAATATATGGTATATTTATCAGTTTATAGATTTAGTGGGGGCATATTTTGGAAGCATTTTATCCACACCTATTCAATATTTAGCATACCTAGAATACAGTTGGGTAGATGTTTTGAAAACATGTCCTCCACATTGGTAATTACATTATTTTTTATATTTCTCCATATATAGTGGGGGAATAATTTGGAATCATGCCCTCCACACTTACATAGTTATCCAAATTGGCCAAAGCACAGTTATATGATTTAGATTTACATTTGTGGCATAATTCTATATATTGGTACCATTTGTATACATAGTTTCACCATGATACATATATAAATTGCATATTTTTTACAACATGTGCCTAATATTACAAAATTCAAATTAGTTTTAGTTTATAAAACAATTTCATGTACTAATAGTTCATAGACTTTTATAGATTGTATCAAACTAATCTACTATAGTAGGTTCACATCTTGGTATGGTTGAGGTGATAAAATAATTCAATATTGTAATTTTTTAAGTTGGATCTAATTATTGTATCAACCAACCTCACCAATTTATAAGTATCATTGGGTTTCACAATTGGGATAATCTCAATTGCTAGGTGGAAACCCATTTTTTTCCAAAGTTGGGGGCATGTGCCTTCCAATCTCTCTCTCTAACTATCTCTTTATCTCATTAGATATATGAAATTTAAATATTTATCTATATTTATCCTAATCTCAATTTCAGAGCCTTAAAATTATACATCTTTTGTAAAATAACTTTATAATAAAAAAGGTAATTACATCGATGTATAGGTGTACTCCTAAACCTTGCTATTTTAATTTCAATCTATTTCAAGTAATTTTAACCTAGATTATATGCATTGATTTTACATTATAACATGCTATTGGTTGTATTTCACTCACCAAAAAATCACTCAAATTTAACTTAATAAAAAACAAGGCATGCATATACACCCAGGTACTTATTTATTTCCTTTATAATAGTAATTTCATTACTAGATTAAAGGGGGTGAATGTAAATGATATTCTATGATTATGTAGCACTTCAGTCTTGTGCAATTAGAAAAATTAGACCTTGGTTGTTCCTCTTAGTTATACACATGTCATGCTTTTGTAAGCCTCATATATTCTCTATCTTGTGCTCCTTATCTTATATTTTAGTTTGACCCATCTTTTATTGATGACATAAACACCCTATCTTATCCATAATGCTTAAAATGTACTTATCTTACACCTATGCAAGTTTTGAGCATATACCTACTCTCCTTCTCCCTGAACACTAATGTCTAGGATATATAGTCGCATAGATGTTATTATCCTACCCCAACACAAGTTTTCAATGCCCTAAAATCATCCAATTTACAAATAAAACATATTCAAATGGTTGGCCTAAGTGATTTAATGTGAGTTATTAATCCAAAGGGATTGATATAAATATAATATCAACCTTCATTCATTATTCACCTACAAAATCATACCAAAGATACCAAGGCACTTATCAAAAGTACTCTATCAAAAATTTAATTGATCAAAATATTCTTTATTTCTATGCTATTCATAGGTACAACACATCTACAGGTTTGAAGTACTAAATAAGTAATCATAAGATCTTATTTTCCAAGTTACAAGCAAAGTCATTATTGTACTTATTTTACACACATTGCATATACACACAAGCCAAAACGTAAGGGAAAACTACATGAGTCTAAGTCCCTCTTTTAGAGTATTAGTTATGTAGGTAATTCCCTTTAACAATGGGTTCATTATGGGTCAATTCAACACCATATGCCCACTAACCCATTTTCCCTTAAGGTCACATTGAAGATAGAAAGATAGGATTTATACATTTCACTAAGAGTGATAGTTGATGACCTACATATGAATGTACTAGAGTGAAGGTGAATCTAAACCCAAAAGTATCCAAGTGGTTGCATCTTATTTTAATAGATATTTTCTGCAAGACACTAGCATCAAACCCAAATAATAACATCAATGCAACTATCCCAGACTGATGTAACTATCCAAATAGCTACAAATACTAGATATATAATTTGATAATTATTCTATAAATATCTTCCCACATGCTTTCATCTAGTTCTAGATCTAGCACTATGTTAGCATCAAATCCAACTATGTACCTTATTTTATGTCCTTTCTATATCTAACATAATTTAACTTTTCATTTATATCTTATCTTAATTTAATAACTTTGATATATTTTACATCTAAGTTTAGTATTTAATTAGTCTATTATAGATATGATATTCACTCTTGTGCCCTTTCATTTCTACATCCTTAACCATATCTACCCAAGTAGGATCCTAGTCCAAATTAGGGTTAAAACAAAAAAATGTAATAAATGAGGTTCCTAAGAAATATGATAAAATCATGCCCTCATGATGAAAAATGACGTGTTCATAATATGGAGGAGATAAAATTGATGTAATAATGTGTCATCATTGATACTATAATGTATAATTGTCAAAGCATAAGAAAATAGCAATAAATAAGTGGTAATAGTGTAATAGATTCTTTTGTCCAACAGTTTGAAATAAGGGAGTGAAATGTACCCACATATGTCTCAATAGGTGAAATGATATCACAATATAATGAAAATAATTAATATATATAGTCAAATGTATAATTCATAAATTAAATTAATAAAATGTGTGGGGTATATAAATCTAAGTCAACTTAAAAATATAATCTTTTTCTATCAACAATTTAGAATATCTAAGCTTTAAGAGATAATTATGGCTACAAGATGAATATCATCCCTAGATAATTGGGTGCATCCACACAAGGGTCACTGTCAGGGAGAATGTACCGCTGGTGAGTACCAACATTGAGACTTTTTAATAATTTTTGAGTAATTTCATTATTTTTAAAAATGATTAAAACTAAAAAATAAGAGTTTTAGCATGGTATTTATTATTTAATAGCTAATTTGGGCACTTGATTATTAGTGATATATTTAATTTATTTGGTGTTTTATATTTTTATGAAGGATTCAATTCATGTATGTCCTGAATGAGTTATTTGGTCAATTTTGGACACTTTCCAAGAATTTCTTAAAAATAGTTGGAATTATTAGTTAACTCTAGTTCATTGTCTTAATACTCAAATGAGTTCCCAAGAGGTTTGATGGAATTTTTTGTGTTTTTTAATTAATATTAAAGTGTATTCAATTTATTTCCTATTTTATATGTAATTTTATATGCCATAGTTTCATAGGTTGCATGATTTGAATAATTGTTTAGTAAAGCTTTTTGCATGTTGACCTTGTCTTAAACATAAGCCAACCTTGTTTATTTTAGTCTACTTTTATTTGTATTAAAGTACAATTATAGATTACTTATTTGTAAAGTAAATTTATTAACTTAGATTTCACTTTATGTTTTAATTGACATAACTTGTCATGTAAATTATCTTGTAATTAGCTAATTTTAACCATGTTTGTTAATAAAGAATGGTGCAAAAGTGTGGCACCATGATTCTTTTCAGAAATTTTTTTTGAATATTTTTTTATCTATTTTTTTTATTTTTAGTATTCACAAAAAAAAGCCATCAAAATTTAATATCTTAATTTAAATTTATTAAATGCATATTAAATCGTAAATCACACTTAAAACACTACCAAATTAACAACCAATAATTATGGGATAAATTGGATGATATATAATTTCATTTTGAGATTAAATAAAAGATTATTTTCAATCCATTAATACATTAAAAAAATTATTTTGGTATCATATCCATGTTTAATAAATGTTCAGAATGGTTTTAGGCCATTATATGAAGAAACAATAACTTTAATGAACTATACTTCCATGAATACTCATGTTTTTCAAAGGTGACAACTTTGAGTGTTAGAGAGATTCGTTGAATATATTTCTTGAGAGAATTTTATCCATGGTTTACCATCAGCCCAATATTGTAATACCTTGACTCAAGATAAAAAATAACCAAAACGTATGAAGAAAATGTAGATGTACAAACTTTCTTCTATCTTCAGAGTGTCATAGACCCAAACATCTATGTAAGAATTTTAGGATGTAAAAATGGCCATGGGGAATGCAATACCTTAAAAAATTAATATCAAGGATACATTAAGGTGATAGAAGAAAAATTGAAACCCTTAAAATGAATTTTGAGAATTTTATAATGTTAAATTATGAAGGAGTTGGAGACTATTACATAAGGATAAATAATTTACTATTTAAAATGAGGGTCTATGGTGAAACTATCCAAAATAGTGTTATAGTAAGGAATATTTTGAGATTTTAAGCCAAATTTGGTTGCATATTTTGATCACTCTTAAAGAGTGTAAAGAAATGTAAACTATATGAGTTAAAGAGTAAGTGGGTTCTCTTTGACCCATGAGGATAAGATTAGACTATACATAGGAGATCAAGAACAAACACTTGAAACCCATACACAGGTTTTAAGTATCAAAGAGAAAAATAAAAATTAGAATAAAGAGAGTTATAAAAATTAAAATTAAATGGAAAAATATAAATCTAACTTTATAGGTAAGAGTAAGAAATACTTTACTTGTCATTGATACAAAAATCTAGGACACATGATAAAAGATTACAGGATACTATCAACTAACAATTGAGCTAATCTAAGAGAGTTCAAATAAATATTTTTAATCAAAGAAAAAATATATTCAAGAGGGCTCATATTATTTACTCACATGTAATGTGGGAATATAATGAAGAATAAAATTGGTGGTTTATTGATTCAAGTTGCTCAAATCACATGACAAGTCACAAAGCTAGTTTTAGCAAGTTAGATGGCTCCTTCAAAGGCCAAGTGTATTTGGGAGATGGAAATTCCATCTAAATTAAAGGAAAGGGAAAGATGAAAATCACCACAAATTAAGATAAAGGTGAAATTATGGATATTTATTTTTATTAAAATATAAGTCATGATTTAATTAGTGTTGGTCAATTAGTAAAAAGGGTTTGAAACTACTATTTGAAGATGGTGTTTTTTTTATAGGATATGGAAATATATTAATTGAAAAATCCTATATGGAAAATATTAGGATGTTTCCCTTGAAGATTTGTTACATCCCTATTTTTTCACTAAACTTGATTTGCTCATTAAATTGATATTAATGGGGTTAATGATGGTTAATTTATTGTTGTAGCAAATTATTTTCATTTATGTTGATTTATGGGTAGATATATAATGAGTATTATGTGACTCATATTATATTATATATATATATATATATTTGTTACATCCCAATTTTCTCACTAAACTTGACTTGCTCATTAAATTGATATTAATGGGGTTAATGATGGTTAATTTATTGTTGTAGCAAATTATTTTCATTTATGTTGATTTATGGGTAGATATATAGTGATTATTATGTGACTCATTACTTATTAGTTAGTTGTACATGATTTTCATATATATATATATATATATATATATATATATATATATATATATATATATATATATATATATATGTGTGTGTGTGTGTATATATATATATATATATATATGTATATATATATATATATATATATATATATATATATATATATATATGTATATCATATATATATATATATATGTGCTTATTATATATACATATATATACATACATATATATATACATATACATATACATATATATATATATATATACATACATACATATATATATATATATACATATATATATATATATATATATCATGAATACTATAGTGATTTAGTAGAATTTTATTGATATGGGATAACTTTCATTTACATTTGTTGAGGTGAATATAAGAGATAGTACACTCTCTAAATAGATATGAAGGGAGAGTGTCATTAGGGAGGGTGAAGTAGATGACTATGTTAGGGGTGGAGAGATTTGACAAGGAACCCTGCACATACCATGTAGTATAGTTAAATGCATTATTTTTATGAGTGGATGGTTATATGTTTGCTCTAATCTCAGTTGTATTTGGTTATTTTGTGTTTTAAAATGTTGAATGGTTTTGATCTTTGATTATATGCTAATGTGGTCATGTTTGTAGTTATTATTATTCATTATGATTATGATGTTTGATGCTACTGCAGAATATTATGGTTATAAATGTATTTTTAGATAAATTTACCTTATGAATTGTTGACTGCATGACTCCTTACTAGCATGTACCTATAATAAATCAACATAAAAAGGATCGTTAGAAAATATTATAAATAGTAGGGATATAAATTTTAGTTTGTAGTTATTAAACAAGTTAATTTTATAAACATTAATTAAACCTAATTACTAAGTGAATGTGATATTTGTGGTGTACATAGCGACATGGTTACAACACCCAAAAAGGGGATAAATTAGGCATAAAACTTTATATTTTTTAAATGTTATTGTTATTACATATATTTTGAATTATTAAATTAATGATTATGTCTTTTGACATTTAATTGTCAACCCTAATTTGCGGGTGAGATATCATTGTGTTAAGTCATGTTATGCAAAAAAGAAGGAACTAGGGTTCAACTGTGAGTTTTTTGGAGATAACTTGGTGATTGTGTTGTTTTGAGGGTTAAAACTAAGAGTTATTGGTCATGCTAGGAAATTATGGTGTTTATGATGAGTCATTCTTGGGGTTCAATGATGGATAATGATTTTCCATGAAATTAGGGGTTTTTAGTGGCATGTAGATGGTTGTGGATATGATAAAATATGAAGGGTTTTTCAAAAATAAGGAGAATTTATGGTCAAAAGGAAGGAATAGAAGAGAGAAGTAAATTTTTACATAGGCAAAGAAGATATTCTTCTTCAGAGACATTTAAAGAGGTAGGGTGTGTTATTTTATTTTGCCCTACATAAATATGTTGATGTTATGATGGTTATTATTGAATGTTTGAATGGTTTTATACAAGTTTGATTGGGTTATTTTTACCATGATATAGAACTAGGGATTTAAACTTGTGGGAGTAAATATCTCTCCACATAATCAAATCATTGATTTGATATATGTATAACATGAACATTGTTAATTGGGGTATTAAGAATGAAAATCAATTTTTTTGGTTATTTATACATGGATATGTTATTTATTCCATTTATATGATGAAATGATTGTGTCTTGTTAAATTTATAAATGGATGTGTGTTATTTAAATTTTTAAAATGATTATGTATTAGTTTGTATGGAAATGAATAGGAGTTATTATTTATTACTTGGTCTGTTAGGGTAATAAAAATTAATATGGATTTTGTGTATATTTGAGTCATACTTGATTGTGTGTAAGCTTGTAGGATATATGCAACAATTTCAGCTTATTGGTATATGGTGAGGACTGTGTATTGTTATATATATCCACATAATCAAATCATTGATTTGATATAGGTATAACATGAACATTGTTAATTGGGGTATTAAGAATGAAAATCAATTTTTGTGGTTATTTATAAATGGATATGTTATTTATTCCATTTATATGATGAAATGGTTGTGTCTTGTTAAATTTCTAAATGGTTGTGTGTTATTTAAATTGTTAAAATGATTATGTATTAGTTTGTATGGAAATGAATGGGAGTTATTATTTATTACTTGGTTTGTTAGGGTAATGAAAATTAATATGGATTTTGTGTATATTTGAGTCATTCTTGATTGTGTGTAATCTTGTAGGATATATGCAACAATTTTAGCTTATTGGTATATGGCGAGGACTGTGTGTGTGTGTGTGTGTGTGTGTGTGTGTGTGTGTGTGTGTGTGTGTGTGTGTGTGTGTGTGTGTGTGTGTGTGTGTATTGAACCATGGGTTTGGCTATGTATTAGATGGCTATGTTTGATGATACAAAAAATAAATGAGTTTGGTAATTTATATTGAGGGTATATAACTGATTTTGTTGTTTTTATTTTGTTATGCAATTGTGTTGATTGTATGTTAAACAACATTGAACAGCTTAGTTGTATAACATATAAAAATACATGTATATTTTCCATTTTGTCTTGAACATATATATAGTAATATAATAGACAAGGACATAAGTTATAAGTTGAATTTATCTGAATATTAAGTGGTTGTGTATGTGAGATAATTATCATAAGGCTATGTTTAATATTAGTAGATGAATGATTGTGAGTTATTTAACTCATTGTGTATGGTTGTATGTAAAATGACTACGTCTTGATATTTTAAATGAACTATTAATGTTTGAGCTATGTAGGTTAACATAAATGTTTAAACCTAGGGGTTGAATTCTTATTGAAGAACAAAATTCAACCTCTTCTTACATTTAATCTAGTTGTGGGTGAAATAACATAGTAAGATATGGGGGTATAAATAATGTAGTCTTGAATAGTTATCAGGGAATTAATGTACCATATGGTACATAATAGATTAGTCGCATTTAGTGTTTTATGTATTAATGCATTATTATTGGGACATTCGGTATTGTGTGGTTTAAATTTGAATTATGTTTTTGGTTTATATTGAGTTAGCTTTTTCTTAATTTGAGATCTTAGGATATAGAATAAACTCAAAATGTGTGTGTGTGTGTGTGTGTGTGTGTGTGAATTATACATAAAGACATAGTTATATTATTTATGAATAATTCATAAAGACACACACACACACACACACACACATTACTTAATATATATATGCATAAACTATATATATATATATATATATATATATATATATATATATATATATATATATATATATTAAGAATTAAGTGGCTAAGAGCTTATATATATATATATATAAGTGTATATGTTGAATTATAATATGAACACATATGTTTGTATATAATGAATAAATGCATTTATATGAAAACCATGATGTATTTCATTGAATTATAATGTGTTTAAATCAGTCTTAATTGATTGTAAAATAGGTAGTTTCTATTGAGTACAAATTAATATTGTGTTAAAGGGAAATTGTTTAATAACTTAGAATTTAGTGTGAAATTTCAGATTATGTTTACTTTCATTGTAATACCTATAAAAGGGAATTTTTACATGATTGGTAAATACTTAAATATCTTAAATATTATCTAGGTAATTAAATTACTAACAATGCCTTATTTAAAATAGATATTAGGTTGTTATTAAAACTTAGGAAAATATAACAATGGGTTTTTATGTTGTTATTTTAAAGCATGTGATTAATTCATGTATGATTTATTTATATTTGAATGTTTTGGTATTAATATAGGAATCTATATATGAAGCATGGAATCTTGTATATGATTTAATTAGCAAATTTTGGTATTAATGACACTAAGACAACAATTATGTGAGAAGGGTTTCACGCATTTACTTAGAGTCATTAATACATAGAATAAATGAAATCTAATTGAGTGTGAGTGTGTGAATATGATTGATTTATGTGATCTTTAAATTATATCAAAACTTTAGCCAAAGTAATGTTTATAGTTAAATTTTATTATTTCAACTATTTGATTTATATATATGTATGCATAATATCATGTTAGAATGAAATTATTTATGATATGTTGCATGTGATGGTTATCTTACAACACATAGGTTCTAGTTGTCTTATCGATACCTAAACCATTATCATCTACTCATAATTTTACTTCATGATTACATTTTGTATATTGGCACATTTATGGATAACAATTTGTTTTGTGGAATAATGTATAGATTTTTATTCACACTCTGATGTAAAAAAATGATATTGTTTTACTATGATTACATTTTAATACTCAATGGTTTGTTTTTCTTATTGTATAATTTATTATGTAAACATTCAATAATTGACTAAGATGATATACAATAAATATATAATATGTGATGGATTGGTTATGTAATACTGCTTGATGTTATTAATTTGATCATTAACTAAATGAATCAAAACCATGTATTAATTTTAGATGCATTTAGTTAAAGATCAAATATCTTAACCTTATTTAAGATTAATTTTTTTTATATTAATGAATTAAATTTTTTTTAAAATACCTAATTCAAGTTAAACATAGTGGGGTCCTAACATTAGGGTATCATAGTTGAGGTTCAAACTCTAGGACTTAATGATTCCACTAACGTATTCATATTCTCTTGTTATTCAAAAATAAGAATGGTGCATGGTAGAACTAGAGGTGAGGGTACTTAAACTATTAACCCTCAAGTAGATTCAAATCATTTTTTTGTAGAGCAAGTTGTGAAGTTGGATCAGATCCTCATAGCCATGCATGAAACTAGGGACCAAATCATGGCCTTAGAGTAATAAGTTCATGGAAATGCTGAAGAAATTAATCAAAAATATCCTAAAGAGAACTTTGCTCAACAAGAGCATAGACATGATGAGTGGCATATGATGTGAGGTTTTGTGTAGCTATAGAGATTATATGGGACATAAATAAATTTAATCATCCTAAGTTCAATGGAACTATGTTAGGGGATGGTCCAGAAGCTTGGTTGATAGAGATAGATGAGTAATTTGAGATCCATAATTACTAAAAATTGACCAAGATAGTTTGGGGAGTGTATCATCTTATTTAATAAGTAGTAACATGGTGGGAAAATAAAAATCTCAAGATGAACCTTGACTCCATTACCACCATATAGGATCAATTTGTGGTTTTATTTAGATCATGATTATTTCCCTAGATGTATTTTGAATATAAGATGATAGATTTATAAAATATGAAATAGGGAGATATTTCAGTGAATGAATACTGGGAATATTTCATTAATATCTTAAAATATGTTCCTTAATATTAGGAAAATGAAAGGTTTCACATTTAAAAGTTCATTATGGGATTAAAACCCCAAATAAGATATGAGGTAGATGTTTATGGTCTAACTACGATGGATCAGGTCTTTGAAAAGGTAGTACAGTAGGAGCTAAATTTAAATTCTATTTCTCAGGTCAAGGAAAAAAACAATATTTAGTTTTGAGGTTCCAAACCCAATCTTAAAAGGAAGAGTTGGAAAAGGAACAAAAATTCCAAAAACAATTTCAGGAATCAAAATGCTAAATTTAGTAACTTCTTATGTAGCAAGAAAATAGATGATGGGTTCAAGATTGGTTTCAATGGAAACTAGTAGTTTGAAAGGAAAGGACAACCTAGCAATTGTTTCAACTATGGGGGTTATCACTATGCTATGGAATATACTCAAGGAAAGTTTAGAGCTAAAACTAAGGGTACTATATAGTAAGGAACTTTCCAATAAAGAATACATATGTCTATTAACAATCATTAGGTTGATTTTCAAGTTTCACCTATTGAGGTTGCAGGTAATCTTTTAGGTCATCCCATTTCCATTTTAATTGACACTAGAGCTATAGAATATTTTATATCTCCTCTAATGCTAGATAAGTTTTCTATAAAAGTTGGTATAATGGCAAATGCATGGTTAGTACAATATGAGAATGATGCCAAGGTCAAATTTGATAGGTGCTTAATGGAAGTTGAGATTGAATTGCCTAAATTAATATAAATAGTAAATATCTATGTAGCATTAATAAAATCATATGATGTGATCCTAAGGGTAAAATGGCTTGCTAAGCATAAAGCTAAGGTAGATTTCTATCTCAAGAAGATAAAATGTCAAGATGATTCTATGAATAAAAATCAAATTCAAGGTGAGAAAAGGAAGTAAAAACTTAGGTATATTTATAAAATTTAGCTTAAAAAGGATCACAAGAAAGTTTGTTAAGAATTTATTATTAAAATAAATGAAATTAAGGAATCCAAGGAGTCATCCATTAAGGATTAACATTTTCTTCAAAACTTTCAGGATGTGTTTCTAGAGGAATTTTTAGGATTACCACCCAAGGGAGAGTTTGATTTATCTATAGACATAATATTTGGTTCAAAACCACAATCCAAGGCACCTTATAGGATGATGACTACATAATTGGTTAAATTAAAATCTCAACTATATGAGTTGTTATATACAGGGTTGATTCAGCCAAGTGTGTCACTATGGGGTGCACTAGTGGTGTTTGTTAAGAATAAGGATAGTACTATTTACTTGTGTATTGATTAAAAGATGTTGAACAAGGAGACATTCAAGAACAAGTATCCATTACCTCACATAAATGATATATTTGATCAAATTCATGGGGTAATTTTTTTCTCTAAGATAGATCTTCAAGTGGGATATCACCAGTTGAGAATTCAAGAAGAATATATTACCAAAACAACATTCAAAACTCAGTACAGATACTATGAATTTATAGTGCTTAATTTTGGATTAATAACTAATCTAGAAACAATCATGAATCTCATGAATAGTGTGTTTAGGGATTATCTAGACCATTCTATGTTAGTTTTTCTAGATGATATCCTCATTTTTTTAAGAATGAGGAAGAACATTTGTAGCATCTAGAGTAGATTTTGTAGCATTTATGGAAGCAAAATTTTTATGCTAAGTGTTCAAAGTATGCATTTTTCTAGAGGTAAGTGCAATATTTGGAGCATATTATCTTTGTAGATGGAATTTTAGTTGATCTAGTGAAGATAAGAACCATAATGGAGTGGCCAACACCTAAAGTGTGCTTAAGAAGTTTTTATGGGATTACCAGGTTATTATAGGAAATTTGTTCCAAATTATCAAAAATAATTAACCCAATTACCTCTCTTCATCAGAATAATTAGAGTTTTGTCTAGTTAAAAAAGTGTGAAAAAACCATTCAAGAGATAAAAAGGAGGCTTACTTCAGCACCTATGCTAAGAGTATCAGGGTTAGTTCTTAATAATTATAGATGTATTAAGGGATAGTATTTGAGGAGTTTTTATGCAAGAAGGTTCAATTGTAGCATATGAGTCTAGGAAGCTTAAGACATATGAATCAAATTATGCCCCACATGACCTGGAACTTGTTGCAATAGTGCATTCTTTACAAGTTTGGATGAATTATCTATTGAGAACATTGTTTGAATTCAAAATTGAAAACTTGGGGCTCAAATATATCTTCACAAAACTAAACCTGAATGCTTATCAAAGATGATGGATAGAGTTCTTATCCAACTATTATTTTTATATTAACTACATCAAGGGTAAGGAAAATAGAGTTGTAGATGCCCTAAGTCATAGAAGGTATATACCAACTTTGGCTACTATCAAGATTACTTTGTATGATTAGGTTATTAAATTCTCCCCTTGAGATGAATTATATGATTATATTAAGAAATATTTATCAAAATATGCTTTAAACCCTAAGTTTAAAGGATTCAATCTAGATAATGATGGCATTTTAAGGTACAATGGTAGAATGTATGTACCTAATAAAGAGAATTTGAGGAGTATAGTGATACAAGAATTACATAATGTCTTTTATTTAGGTCATCCTAGAGTGACTAAGATCATGGTTTAACTAAGACCTCTCTATTTCTAAAAGGAAATTGAAAAGGATGCAACATATTTTGTATCTAATTATTTGGAGTGTCACCATGTGAAGGTTGAACATGTGTATTTGACAAGATTGTTATATCCTCATGATATACCATAATGGAAGTAGTAGGTAATTATTATGTACTTTGTCTAAGGTTTGTCATTATCATATAATCAACATGACATGATCTTGGTATTATGTGACAAACTAACCAAGGTGACTCACTTTATACCAGGTAACTTGATGGTTGATATACCCATGCTTGAAAAAATATTTGTGAAAGAGGTGTACTAGTTACATAGGTTTATAAATAATATCATTTCCTATCAAGATCCAAGAATGACATCTAGGTTTTAGTTGACTCTAAATTAAACTTTGGGAATTTATTTGAAATTTAGTACTGTATATCATCCAAAAATGGATGGATAGATAGAGATGGTAAACCAAGTTCTAGAAGATCTTATTTGAGTGTATTACATGGATCATCAATACAAGTGGGAAAAATATCTTCCAATGGTAGATTTTGCTTATAATAACTCTTACCAATCAACTTTAAAGATATCTACATTTGAATATTTGCATGGAAGGAGGTGTTGAACACCAATCAATTGGGACAAGCTTGAAGATGGTAGTCTTTGGTCCTAAAATACCTGTGGATATGGAAGATAAAGTCAAATAAATTAGGCAAAGATTGGTTGAGGCCAATGATAGACAAAAAATTTATGTTGATCTAAAAAATATAGAAACATAATTTTTTATTGCTGATAAAGTATTTCTATGGGTTAAGCCTTAGAAGAGCTTGATTAAGTTTGGTAAATTAGCAAAGCTTTCGCCAAGATATGTGGGACCATTTGAGGTCTTGGATGTGGTCAGTCTCATATCTTATAGGCTTACTTTTACACTAGCTCTATATCTCTTTCATAATGTTTTCTATGTGTCATATCTTAAAAAATATGTAGCTGATCCTTCTCATGTATTAGATTGGAATGCTTTACAAGTTATGGATCTTAGGGTAGTCACAGTAGAACCAGTCAGAATAATTGACACTCATAAACTTATTTTATATAATAGGGAAGTGTCACAATCCAAGGTTTAGTGGGACTAATATGTTGATGATAATGCCACTTAGGAGGACTATGATGAGTTATATAGGTTGTTTCCACATTTATTTGTTTAAATCATTTACTGATGTTACTTGACTTGCTACTATGTAATGATTAATTTTAGAACTATGGTTTGAATAAGTGGCATTAGGTTGATGACTACTTTTAAGGGGAAGGATGTTACATCCCAATTTATTCACTAAACTTGATTTGATTATTAAACTAACATTAATAATGTAAATGGTGGTTATTTTAATGTTATATGAAACTATTTTCATTTATGTTGATGTATGGATATACATATAAATATTACTATGTGACACATTACTTATTGGTTAGCTATACATGAGTTATATATATATATATATATATATATATATATATATATATATATATATATATATATATATATATATATATATATATATATATATATATATATAATGTTGATGTATGGATATACATATAAATATTACTATATATATTGGCTATATATATATATATATATATATATATATATATATATATATCATGCTTATTTAGTAATATAATACTTTAGTGGTATTTTATTGATTATTATTGATACAAGATAATTACTATTTATATTTGTTGGGGTGGATGCAGGAGATAGTCCACTCTCTAGAAATATATATAGGGAGAATATCATCAGGGAGGGTACAATGAATGATTATGTTATGTGTGGAGAGATTCGATAAGGAACCCTACACACACCACATAATATAGTTAAATACATGTTTTTTATGAGTGGATGGTTATACGTTTACTCTAATATTGCTTGTATTTGGTTATTTTGTCCTTTATAATGTTGAATGGTTTTGATCTATGATTAGATACTAATGTGGTCATGTTTGTAGTTGTTATTATTCATTATGATTGTGATGTTTGATGTCATTATAGAATATTATAGTTAAAAATGTCTTTTTAAATGACTTTACTTTATGAATGGATGAATACATGACTCCTTACTAGCATGTACCTGTAAGCAATCAAAATAAAAAGTATCATCTAAAAATATTATAAATGGTAGGGATATAAATTTTAGTTTCTAGTTATTAAACAATTTGATTTTATAAACATTATTTAAACAGGTGAATGTGACTTTTGTGGTGTCCATAGTGACATGATTGCAACAACCAAAAAGGGGATAAATTAGGCACAAAATTTTATATTGTTTAAATGTTATGGTTTTTTATTAAATAGGTTAAAAATAGGGTGAAACATGTCTTATACCCTTACAAAAGAAAGTAGAAGATAAACATGAAACATTAACAAAACAAAATGGGATAAAGCCTAGAACTCAATATGAAAAACTACTTTCAGCCTAAAAAATACTAAGCTTCAACCAAAAAACCAAGAAAACCAAAAAAGAAATAAATGAGATGAACTAGTCTGATTCAAAATAATAGACTAATTTCTTGGTCTTGATGTTATCCACTTTATTTAATTTTCCTCTAGCCCTATACCCAACTACTTATTCTTTCTCCTCGACCTACCTCTCATGATTAGAACCCATGAGCCTATATTCCTTCCTCCCCTACTTAGACTCCTTGTTATTTTCCTTTGCTCCATCTCTATGAGCAGTTTTATTTCCCTGTGGAGTGAGCTCATCTATTCCTATGTGTTCTTTATCACAACTCATATCATAAGTTCCTTGAACTTGAAACCCTTTAATATTTTTGATTTCATCCATAATTTTTTTTCACAACAATTTTTTAATAGATGCCTTATTGTGTAACTTATCAAGGGACTACTCAAAAACCTCCTTGATCTTAGGATTTATTAAAACCTGACCCATGCTTACAAGTGGTGTCACAAATTTAGGAACCCCCATGTCTTTCTTCTCATCTTTAGACCTTCCTACATAAACTCTTTATTAGCACCAACATTCTACTCATTTCCAACTTTGTCAAACTCAAAATATTTGGAGAAATCCTCTTCCCTCACTAAATCTTCTTGTTCACTGGTAATGTTAATTACCTCTAACATAATTTTTGACCATAGGGGTTCTCCTTTCTTAACCAACAATAGAATCAACCCTTGGTGGATAATATATGCCAAAGTATTGTTATTATAATTCATAATCATGGTTTCTAATGATTTTGAAAAAAAAAGGGAGACTGATAATGTGACCCTTAAATTTAATGAGTAAGAGAGAATGGTGTGAAAATATTACCATATGTTTTCCTTCTAGTGTGATATAGCACATGATTTGAAAGCATACATCTGACCACTTCCTTAAAAGGTCTACCCTCATGAGCCCTTTCTGAGACACCACCTTCAAATTCTTATTCTCTTTGCTATAGAAAATATTAACAAGTTCTTCCTTCCTTTTTTATCCTTGAAGGCTTTAACCCCTGAGAAATCCATCATTGTGATTTCCCCTATAAGATCTTTATTAATTAAAATCCTTAAACCATGCATGTAGACCTCTCTATCCTTCCATCCATGGGAAAAATCCTTAGACAATGTGGTGTTATGCCCAAACAACTACTCCATGTATGTATCCAGGCCCTCTTTTACCATTTTGTGCCAAACATACTCATCCTCCTTAACATCCACATAGGATATTGGTTTGAAATGATCATGGTCACCTCCCATTTTAATTTTTTGTAATCTAATTCTACTAGTTTCATAGCCCAAACCCTTGGAAATGACAATGGAGGGAGTGTTGAAAGTGGAACCAAATACATTATTAATGCAAAGTGTCATATTAATATGAGTGTGCAAAGCCTTTATAAATGACCATATTATAATTCCCTTATATGTGTTAGCATCATCTCTCTTAGGTTGGGAGTGAATAGTCATAAATAAACACATAATTTCATTATATGGGATGTCCTTTATCAAGTTTGGTAAAAGGATTAACATCATTAAGAAACACATCATCTTACCAGCTTGTAAAAGAGCTAATCTAGACCCCAATATTAGCCATTATGTCAGCACTTCTATTTCCCTCTCTATACATGTGAGTGATTAACACCCATTTAAACTAAGATATTTTTTTTTGCATCATTGATAATAATAGAAATGTTCCAGGAAGATTGAGTTGAGCCTTTTAAATAGTTTATGATATTCATGGAATCTCCCTCAATTTGGAGATACTATGTGCCAAGTTTAATTATAAAATCAATGCCCCATAAGGTAGCTTTAACTTCTAAAACATGATTCATTTAGATCCTAAGAGGTCCCACATATGTTGCTTTGAAATTCCTATGGTAATCCCTTATGACTCCTCTCACTCCCACTAGACCTGGATTTCCTTTAGTATCCCCATCAAAATTCAATTTGTACTAGTTAGGAGGAGGATGAGTCCACTTAACCTTAGATCTATTGACATTCTAATTTTGGGGCTTACTAGGAATTTCTAGGTTAAGTTAATTGAAAATCTAGGATAAATAAGAGGAGCAAGACTTGTAAAAGGCTAAAGTAAAAGATAACCAATTTTATTTTACAAAGGCCATATTATCTTGAAGGTAGAAAAGTGGTTAATATTGTAGTTATCAAATATAATCAAGTTTCTTGGGATCCAGATGCTCCAAAAAATATGGGGCAAAGCCAAGCTCCACTAGAATTTTAGCAATGGGTAATCCCAAGGTGGATTCCATTGGGTGATCAAATACTTGATAGAACTAGGAGTTATCCAAGAGTAGTTGGAAAGGCTAAAGAAATATTAAAAGATAGAGGAAGTAAAAGAACACGAGATAAAAATGTGCTCTATAGATTCATCCTTCTATTTATAGAGCACACATCTATTGGAAATAGGGATTCCCCTCCACACAATATTATCCACCATAAGAATCTTATTTTGATCATCCAACCAAAAAAAGACATTAATCTTTGGAATGAGATTTTTTATCCAGAGATCATTTCGATTTTCTCAAAATATTCATGGTCCCATAAGAAAAGATAACTATATTTAACTAAGTACAACCCACTAGTATCCTCTATACAAATAAGATAATCATCTTTTGGAAATATACTAATGTGAATATTCTAGAGTCAAGTTCAAATTTTGTAAAAAAATAGCTTGGTGTTGATTCAAATCTTCTTTGTGGATATATTTCCATCTTTTCCTACCATCAATGTCCTCCTAGTAATCACGCACCTTATGATCAATGGTCTGTTTGAAATGAATTGATAGCTTCACAACTTAAATTATGGAGGTTAGAGGGGTTTAGATCTAGGGGTCCTTCCAAAAATTCACTTTGTTAACTTTACTAATAATCCATTTAAGTCCTTTTCTAAGGATGTTCTTTTTAACTCTTAATGCTTTCCAAAATGTTGAACCATTTCCAAGGCCATCTTCTACCAAGAAGCAATCTCCTTCCTTAGAATTTATGTATTTAGCCTTGATGATCCTAGTCTATTGGTTGTCTTCCTTTATCACCTTCAAACCTTGCTTTGTGAGGAGATCTTGGTTCATGAATCATACCCTTATAAGCCCAATCCTCCATTAAAGATATGAAAACAAGCTTTGTTCCAAGAGATACATGGGAATCTAAATCTGTCCTCCATTCCCATCTAGAGAAAATTCTTTTGAATTTATTTGATCCAGTCAGCCACTTTTCTAAGAATGACAAATAAAGACATGGAATAAACTAGAATAATCTACAGTGATCTCTAAAGAAGTTATAGTTTACTAGCCTAAGATAGAAAATTCCCTTTCCACCTAGATAATTTCTTTTGAATCCTATCTAAGAGGGGATTCCAAAAATCTATTTTCATGGGTCCATTAAAAATGGGAATACCAAGTAGGAAGAAGGGAGATTATTAATAACACAATAAAGAATCTTAGAGATCTTATCTTGCAAGAAAATTTGGGTGTGTAGTCATATAAAATATGAAAATTGGTAACTTGAATGTGGCTTGTGACACCCAACCCATAGGTCCCTCTTGCTTGCTCTCATGACCCTTCTAGATACCTTTTCATTTATTTACAATCATCCATGAACTTCTAAGACTTGATTCCAACTCAACTAGGCTATATTTCCTATGATAATTCCATCCCCTTAGGTTTCTCACTTGTAGGACAATAGCACCCAACTTAGAATATAATGTTGAACCTTAGGGTGTTCATTTTTGGCACTCATGTCCAATTATATTTTTAGCTCTAATGGTCATTTATTTTTGGTTCCTATCCTTCTTATTAGGCTGACATGAATATATTTAATTCATGACCAATAAATATCTATAAAATCCCATTAAAAGTATATTTAGAAGGGGTTGGTAAATATCACAAAGCAAGCAAGAATACAAGCAAGACTATTTAGCCATATTTCCCTATTCTCTGCATATAACCATCTAATACATCCATAAGCTTATTCAAACCCTCACACTAGTCCCTAGCCACCTCAAGCACACCTAGTTGTATCATTTTGCATCTTTATACACATAATTACACAAATTAGATCAAGTGGGAGAACTACATATGGCTTTATCCCTCTTTAGAGTATTGGTATGTAGCCAACATGCCCATATAAGGGGTATGGATACACATTTAGTACATCTTACACATATTAACCCCCCCTCTTTCTCAAATTTTTTCAAAACATAATGGATTCTAGGGTTTGAAGACTAAGTCATCTCTACAAAGAGTTCCATAGACATCCAACATCCAAAATTACATGGGCAAGCTCACATAGAGACAATGGATAAAACCCAAAAAGCTCAGACTTCCAAGATAATAGTGATAGATAAAGACTATGGTGCTAGACCCCAGGGTGTCCTATCTTGGTGCTCTTGCATTTTCATAAAGTGAAGGCCATATCCTGATTCATGACACTATCCCAATCCCACACAACAGATTTTAGACCCTATCTCAGCCATCTCAGTCCAATTTAAACTAAGTTACATTTATCTTCATTTCTTACTGTTTTTAGAAAGTTTTAAATTATAATTAAATTATAAAAATTAGTATCTTAATTATTGTAATATTATTTACTAATTTGATTAAATTAAACCCTTAACTAAATTAGGAATAAGACTCCAATATTTTTAAAATAGTTAAATCATTTGGTGAACCCAACTTACTTCATTTGTGCATAAAAACCCTATAAACCCTAAGGTAAATTCCTTGCTAACTTTTATAATATATATATTTTTTTTTAATTGCATATTTAAATCATAAATTCAATTTAATTTTTAAAATTCTATAGTAATTTTTAAAAATATATTTTTCTTCCAAACCCTAGTTGCACATACTAGGTCGCTTTACATCAAGAATTTTTCAATAATTTTTTGTTTTTTTTATCTGCATATTTAAATCAAAAATTCACATCAAATTTTAAAATTCCATAGTAATTTTATAAAAAATATTTTCTATAAAACCCTAGTTGCATATACTAGGTCCCTTTAATTCAAGAATTTTCTAATAAATTTCTAATTTTTTACTTGCATATTTAAATAAAAAATTCACATCAAATTTTAAAATTGCTTAGTGATTTTAAAAGTGAATGATCAATCTTCTCAAACCATAGAGTAACTAGTTACACATGATACTATGGGGGCAACTATGTCTCAACAACCCCCTATAGTAGTCCAGCCATCCTATGAGGCACCACCAGTTATGACTAGTACATCTTTGTCTCTTGATGTGGTAGCCCTTGTGTAAGAGATTAAATATCTTCAATCTAAGGTGATAAATCTTGAGCAAGGTACCTCTATAACTACACAAGCCTTGGATTCTTTTTCTCTACCACATACACCATTGGCACATCATATTGCTTCCGAACCCTTGCCACAAGGTTTTTTTCAACCTATGTTCACTCTATATGATGGCAGTGGTGATCTAGAGACACATTTGAGAGTTTTTCATGTAGCATGCTTAAACTATGTGCCAAATGATTGGCTACTAACCAAGTTATTTTCATGAAGTCTAAAGGATTATGATTTACAATGGTTTTATAGTCTACTAAATTAGTCAGTCAACACATTCAATCATTGAGCTAACATGTTCCTATCTCATTTTAGCATTAACATTGGTGATAAGGTTTTCTATGCCGAAATTGTAAAACAAAAATAAAGGTTATATGAGTATCTCACAAATTATATTCTTTGATATAAGACTATCTTGTATAAGATGACTAGCCCCATGGATGATCAAGAGATCTCTTCAAATAGAGTATTCTTTTAGCTTTGCATGAATCAATAATGTTTAAAAGGTTCTCTTCCTTCACTGAGTTATGTCATACACTAAAGCAAAGGGAAGTCAAACTAATTTCAATGGGAAAACTCAAGTACACAAGTATATCATAAAAAACAAACAAGAGTGACAACAAAGTCCCATACAAAGGAAAGGTCAATGATAACAAGAATTAAAATCAACCTACAGTTAATGTGGCTTTATAACCCCCTCAATGAGTGGTTTTATTAACACCTCCTTAGTGAAATTTTACCAATCTACTAGTATCTCTAGCTAGATTCTTACAATAGTTATTAGAATGTAATATCATATCTCTTCCTCCTTTTTAGGAAGTTGATCCAACAAAACCTATTCCATGGGGATATGATTAAAATGCATTTTGTGACTTTCACAGGGCACCAGGCCACACAAAAAACAAATGAATCAATTTGAAACACAAGATATAGGACTTGATAGATGTTAATGTTATTGATCTTAAAACTTCAGTTGAGACTCCTATGGAAAATCAAACATAGGATAAATATCTACAAAATTTATCATATATTTTTCCACAACTTTATAAACAAGAGACAATAGATACATTAGGTGTTCACCATGCATATCATGCACATCCTCCACTGGCTACATATCAAGCACCTTTAGTTGAGTCAAATCCTTTGAATAACATGATTAGTGTATATAATTCTAATGTTTTAGCTAGACCTTTGATATCCTTCTTAGATTAAGAGATAGTTGAGGATAATTTGGATTATCATGCACTCTTTATCAAAGCTTAAATTCATGATCATTTTATTCATAGTGTTCTCATAGACAATGGATCCAATATGAACATGTCCACTATGACATTGTTACAGCATTTGGGATATTCAAAGTAGGATATTACCCTGATAGACATAGTTATTAGTGAATTTAGTGGTCACATACATAGTTCATTAGGTGAGATTGTAATTCCTCTATAGGATGGTCTAACACATATGGCCACACCATTTATTGTTGTTCCCAGTGTAGGAGTTTTTGATATGTTACTTTGTCAACCATATATTCTAAAAATTCAAGCAGTACCTTCTACAATTCATAGATGCATGAAATTATTTCATGGTAATCAAGTCATTATAGTTGGTGGAGTTCCATATGAGTTATCACTCCCTAATTCAGTGTCATCTATTATTTCATAGTCACCAATTTGAGTTCTACCACTAGTTTTAGTTCTGCCACTAGTTTTAATTTGTCCACTAGTTTTAGTCCTTCCTCAAGTTTATATTGAAACACAATCAAAGCCTCCATCACTAGCATAAATATTTCATACACTTATATAGATGTCTCTTTTAGATCAACCATAGTTTTATAATTTTAGACATCGTCTAGCTATAACATTCACACCCAAGGTAATCTCATTGAGTTATCATGCCTATACACATAGAGCACATGTTCAGAGAGATTATCCTACTAATAGATAGGTCCCTAATAGCCCTAAAATTACATCTACTTCTTAGAATTATAGGGGGACCCCATAGTTAGTTTCTACTTTAGATATATTAGAGCATATACAACTTTCAGAGTCATAGTCTCAGCCCTTTCATCATGCTTCATGATCATGCATGATCCCTATCCTTAATATAAGACACTATTATAGGGATTCTCCCATAAGACTCATTGATTAGTATCATTTCTTCTCAGTCTTGCTTATACATAGCTTCTTTTTTATTACTTGTACATAGTTTTTTATTATTTCTTGAACATAGTGTCCTCATGATTGATTGTACATAGCTTATATCAAAAATATAAAAAACATTCAAATAGTTCAAAAATACCAAAAATAATATAACATTTTAAAATAGAAAAACATTTAAATAATTCAAAAAAATAATTTTAATTGTATGTATTTTCCATGCTTTACATTTCTACTACCATGCTAGACTTACATTCTACTATTCTATATTATTGTTTTTTGATTTATATACATTGCCATGCTTCACTTGATATTCTTTGAGTGTGTGTAGTGAATTGTAGATCCTTGATTACTTCACTCTACCCATTGAGGGGGCATCCTACTTCATACATTAAATACACATATGGATATATCTACCCACTTGGGGCATCTTCTACATGACTACACTATCTAGGTTATGTCATTCCTACATCATACACTCTAGTTATCATGTTGATGTACATTAATTACTAGCTTACATAGATTACTCTATCAACACTTAATAGTATATAGAACTTATGTATTTCTTAGAATTTAACTAGTCTTGTAACACATTTTTTTCATACTTTCACTTATTGCTTTGATTAAGTTTCATGTGATTATATTTATAGCATATTATATGCTTTCCTTCCTTACTTTGTGTAGCTAGATGTGATTGCATTTGTTAGTTCTTGTTTTATCTCTTGTATGTGCCTTAGGACATTTTATAGTGTCCTTTGATTTTTTTCTTGTGTGTGCCTTAGAATATTTACCAATGTCCTTTGCCTATACTCTTCTATATGATTGTGGCCCTCATGCCAACTTTTCATGTTTCCAATTGTATGTGTATGTGCCATTTAAACATGCCTTGTATTCTTACTTCCTAGTTTGAGTGACATGTGCCCATCTTCTATATTTGGTTGGCCCATTGGAAACTATTGTATGGTTCTTATTTCTCACCTTATGTGCTTATTATTTTATTACTTATCAATTGTTTGCAATGCCATGATCCCCATCATGCATTATCTTGCTTTCTTAGATGCCATGATGGACATCATGATCCATCCATCCTTGATAACTAAAAACTAATAACTAACCAAATTTATAGTTTTAATTTAGTACATTTCACATTTTATTACATTGTTATATCTATCAAGGCATACCCCTATTAATCTAAGATTATCCATTACAAACTATGTTATATTTTGAGATATCTTATCAATTCTCATTGCTATATCATGTATGTTCACAACATAACACACTTGTAGGGATCTTTTTCTGAGGTAAATCATTGTAACATCTTCATTTCTAACCTCAAAAGAGGGGGCAACAAATAAGGGTTTTGTCATAGAGATCAAAACTCCAACTGGTCAATAAAATATCTTTTAGAATACCCAAAATAGTATACAAATTTCAAACTAGGCAAAATAGACCAAGTGGATAATGATAATCATAGAATAATCATTAGAATTATCTTAGGACAATAACACAAATATTGGACTATAACACTAGATAATAGGGTGTCTAATTTTATCACTCCTATCTAAATAGCAACAAAACTAGATTTTCCAAAAATAGATAGAAAACTAAGTATAATTACAAATTTGTTAGCAATAGTTTAGTTTAAAATCAGTAGTTTTAGTATAGTTTTCCTTAGAGAATCTAGATATAAGGGACATCATGCATGGAATTATGTCTCTTGCTTATAGTTTTAGATTAGGTAGTTGTTATAACGTTTAGATTAGAATCCATGTTACAAACACCAATGATTGGAGGTAAAGTGTATGACACATTTGCTTTCTCTTATTTATAATTTATGACATTACCCAGGCATTCTCAATATTTGTTTGCCTTATTTTATCTATAGGTGGTTGGCATCATTCTCAAGTGGCTTCCACATAATCCTATTTCTCAGTTTTGGAGTCGATTTCATACAAGCCTAATCTCTACCTTTTCTCAGTGGCCAAGAGTGGCCTAGTTTCCAACACATAATCATCTAACCATGCCACATTGCCAAATTATAGAAAATTCATGGGATTTAGGATCCATCTCATATGACACATATTCATACTATTATTAGTTCATATCTTCACTTCATAGGGCAATGATGGAGCCAAAGAACTAGCTAGCCTTTGTATTCTTGAGCCACCTACTAAAAACATTTAGACACATAGTTTAAACATCAATTAACACATGTATGATCACATAGCTTTAGTTAATATGTGAAAATTTAGCCAAAGGGTTATCCTTTACATTCTTGATCCACTCTCTAATATTTTATCACTCAGCTCCATTCATGAAATTACTCTTAGTAAAGCACATATCTAACATCATATAGCATTACCCAGCACATACTCAACATCACAATAGTTTGCATACCTGATGAGATGCATTCATTCCTTTCTCTTCCTCTCTCTTTTACCCAACTTTATACATTATTATTTTAGATATAGTTTATCTAGTAAGAACTAATCTACTCTTTTGTTTCTCTTGCAAATTTACACTTCACATCATGCTCTCTCTACCCACACCCAACATCACACAACTTCATGAGATTCACCTTTGTAGGTAAGTTCAGGTACACTTTTTTTTTCCTTTATATTACTATTTCACTTTGATATATCACTAGAATAAAGGGGTGGGAATTTAGTAATATAAAATGTGAAAATTGGTAACTTGAGTGTGGCTTGTGACACCCAACCTATAGGTCCCTCTTTTTTGCTCTCATGACCCTTCTAGACACCTGTTTGATTATTACCAATCATCTATAAACTTTTAAGATCTTATTCCAACTTATCCAAGCTATATTTATTATGATAATTCCATCCCCCTAGGTCTCACACCTATAGGACAAAAACACCCAACATGGACTATAGCATCAAAGCTTAGGGTGTCCATTTTTGACACTCTTATCTAATTGCATTTTTAGTTCTAATGATAATTTACTTTTAGTTCCTCTCCTTCTTTTTGTTGGCCTAATATGAATACATTCAACCCATGACTAAAAAATCTTAATAAAAGCTCATTCAAAGTTCATTTAGAAGGGGTTGGAAAATATCATAAAGCAAGCAAGAATATAAGTAAGACTATTCAGGATTATTTCCCTATTCTCTACATACATCCCTCCAATACAACCATAATATTATTAAAACCCTCACACCAATCCCTAGCCACCTAAAGCACACCTAATTTTAGCATTTTTCATCTTCATTTAGATAATTACATAAAGTACATCAAGTGAAAGAACTACATATGGCTTGATCCCTCTTCTAAGTATTGGTATGTAGGAAGTGTACCCACACAAAGGGTGTGGATATATGTTCAATTAATATTACACACAGTAACCCCCACTCTTTCTCAATTTTTTTTAAGCACAATGGATTCTAGTGTTTGAAGACTAAATCAGCTCTATAGGGATTTTTACAGACATCTAATATCCAAAATTTCATAGGCAGGCTCACATAGAGACAATAGACAAAACCCAAAAAGTTCAAACCTCCAAGATAATAGTGGTAGAGAAAGACTATAGTGTTGGACCCTAGGTTGTCTTATTTTGGTGCTCCTATCCTTTCATGAAATAAAGGCTAGATTCTCATTCAAAATACTATTTCAGTCATGCATAGTAGATTATAGACCCTATCTCAGTCATCTTAGTCTAGTTTAAGGTAAGTTACATTTCTCTTCATTTATTACTATTTTTAGAAAGGTTAAAATTAAAATTAAGTTAAACAAATTAGTATCTTAATTATTATAATATTATTTATTGATTTAATTAACTTAGACCCTTAACTAAATTAGGAATAAGACTCCAATATTTCCAAAATTGTTAAATCAGGGTGTTAATGAAAGACATAAAGCTTTTGAAAAAATTAATGCTTTGAGCTAAAATCATCTCATAGATTTAAAATATTTTTTTAAAACACCTAGCTTCAAAAACTAAAGCTTCTCCCATCATCAAAGTATCATCTATGAATTTTTGGTGGGTGACAAGTCTGGTGTTAGGAGCCATTGTGATTCCTTTGATGATTCTAGATGATTTGGCAGTATCAATTTTTTTTTTAGGGTTTTAGCTATTATGATGAATAAGTATAGAGAAAGGGGATATCCTTATCTAAGGCCTTCACCTACCAAAAAAAATGTCTAGGAACTCCATTGATGATCATTAAAAACATAGGTGCAGAGATGCACAAGGAAATCATGTTTATAAGCTTCTAATTAAAACCAAATTTGAGGAGAATTTTTTTGAGGAACTACCAAGAGACTTGATCATAATCCTTATTCATATTCATCTTGAGGAACATTCCTTATGAGGAAGATTTTTCCATTAAGTAAATGGTTTCATGGGTAGTAATGATTCCATCCAATATTTGTCTACCAAAAATGAAGGTTCCTTATTTTTCCACAATCAATTTGTCAAGTAACATTTGGATTCTTAAAGATAGACCTTTTGAGCAAATTAGGTAAAAAGTAGAATACACGCTGATGGGTCTAAAGTGTATTAGTTGATTATCCCCCTATTTCTTAGGGATGAGAATAAGGAAATTATTCTTGAAGTCTTGAGTCATAGTTCCATCTTTAAAGAATTCATAAACTTCTAGATAGACTTCATTTTCAATGATGTCCTAGAAAACTTGAAAAAATGGTGGAAAACCATTAGGGCCTAGAGCCTTATCCCCTTGCAAATAAAAAAATGGATATTATTTCATCATCTGAGGGGGAGAGAGGATGGTGTCATTATCTTCTTAGGAAATGACTCCTTTTATGAGATTTATAACCTATTCTTCTAACTGAGCATCTTGAAAAGGTATAAAAGCTAGTAGATTTTTATGTAAATTAACTATTTGAATCTCTATGCCTTTTTCTTATACCTATTTCCATCCTATCCTTTAATTTCAATGATGAACATATGTTGACAATTCCTTGATGTAGAGATATGGAAGTACTTAGTATTTCTATCTCCCTCCTTAACCAAATCTTCCTTGATTTTTGTTGCCAGTAAATTTTTTCCTTAGTTTCCTTTTTTTGGTAAAGACTTAGGAGTTCCTTTTCTTTATATTTTAGGGAGGGGAAAAACCTAGAGGTGTTTATTTCCATCTCAATTATTTTAATTTTCTCCTCAATGAAACATTTTTTAAGGATTATGTTCCCAAATACTTGTTCTAAATCTTAATTTTATTCTTGCCATGTCTAAGCTTCATGGTTAAGATATACATAGCAGATCGATGGACTGAGAATTTCCATCATTCTTTAAGAGAGACTTCCAAGGTCTAATTGAAAAGCCACATTTTTTCAAATTTGAAAGGGATACTTTTTTCTTTGGACATCTTTTCACTTTGAAACACCATTGCATTGTGATTAGAGCCAATCCTAGGAAGGGAAGAAAGTGAACTGGTAAAGTATAAGTTCCAATGTAAGGATAATAAAAACCTATCAAGTATAACTTGAATTATATTATCACCCAATCTCCTATTAGACCATGTGAAAGGGTTAACCTTTAATTTAGCATCAATTAATCCTACATTAGTAATAAAATCATTAAACTCCAACATACTATCATTAAGGGAATAAATTCCTCGTTTCTTTTCCCTTGAAGTTAGTAGAGAATTTAAATCTCCTACCAACATCCAATTTTGGTCTTTAAAAGAATTTATAATATCTATGAAATCCTTCCATAATTTTTTCCTTTCATTCTTGGATTTTAGATCATACACGTTAGTGAGGACACAGTTTCTTTTGGTGTGAGTTTGTTTGAAAAAAAACATGATGTATGCATCAATTTTTAAGAGGGGATTTACATCCAAGACTGAAGGGTCCCAGAACACCACCAAACCACTAGAGGATCCTCTAGAGTTACTGCATATACACAAAGATTTATCCCAAATATTAGATTTATTTTTCAAAATTTTATCCATGGATATTTTAGTTTCTTAAATACACAAAATGTCAGGTTTGTGATTGATGACTAAATTTATCACCAACTTCTACTTCCTAGGGTTTTTCAACCCCCTTATGTCCCAAGATAAGATCTCCATTTCTTGTTATTTGGGAAATTTATAAGGGTCATTTGTGTACCTTTTACTACCTACCTATCTATTTTTTATTTTTTGGAGATTTGATTTGTTGATATACCTAATGATTTCTTGTCTTCTCCAACATCTAATTTTTTCTTGCCTCTTTTTTATTGGACTAACTTCCATTACTCCTTAGGTGAGTCCTTGGAATAATTTAAACTTTCCCCTTTATTTGTGGAAGAACATTGTCCTTCATTAGGGGAGAAGGGCTTAATCCCCATAGGCATTTGATAGGAGTTAAAAGGATCTAAGTGGAAATAATTTCTTGTATGATCAAATCCTTGTCCAGAAATAAAGATTCACAAGGCATTGTGCAAGGTGAATTTGAGTAGGGATCTCTCTATGGGTCCTTGAGTGATGACGAAGGAGCATCAAGAGACATAAATGCTTATTTATTCAAGATATATTCTAGGGGAGAATAATATCTAAAAATCTTGGGTGACTTCAAAGGGACAATAGGGGATTTTGACACTAGAGAGGCCCGAGGAGAGCCAAGGAACTTCAAAGCTGATAAAGGTCTAGGAAGAGTAGCATCTAAGAACTTTTTCCCTAGTCTAAGAGTAGATAAAGATGGTTTAAGAGGGGGATTTGAGAGGGTAGGGGGGTTATGGATAGAGCGGGGTGGGAAGGGGGATTATGGATAGACATTTTCCTTACCCAGGAAGGAGATAGAGGAAAGGAAGGATTCTTGATCAAAGGGTATTTTTTGGATGAGTGGTTTAGAACATTGTAGGTTTTATAGATATTCAATTCCCTTTAAAATTTAATTATCTAAGTTTAGATCCCATATTTGGATTTAATCTTGATGGAATGAATCATAGGTTTATCAACTGGAATAAAACTACAAAATTGAGTGGTAAGGAGTCTACATATGGATCTAGTCATAGGGTCAATGGAAATTGCTTGTCTAAGGGCTCTTTCAATTCCCAAAATCAACTCTAGCAATCTAACCTAGATAGGAGTGTCTTCCATAATGATGTTATTGAGGTTAATAATTGTGTTCCACTTTTAGAGGCTGACTATGGATTCTCCCATAAACCAAGGACCTCCATTAAGCATCCTTATTTTGTCTTTATAATAGGTGAATTTAAGAAAAAAAATATTCTTGGGCATAGCAATAATGTCAATTTGACCCTTAGGTTGCCACTTAAGATTTTTCCACTTACAAAAAAGTCTATATTTAGCCTAAAGTTGAATACAACCATAATAGAGTTTGATAAAGATGATTCAATGTAATTTATGACAGTATTAGGGACCTTTAGATATACCTCATTCTTGTCACTTGAAGGAACCAAAAAAAAATCTTTTGAGGGTTTAAAAATGGGATGCTCATAATAACCAAATTAGCTTATGAAATAGGTCTTTTTCCTTTGGAAGATTTGAGTCCTATGACTGGTGGACCCTGAATCATTTCTAGTGTGTGTACCAATGGATCCTTCATGATATTTAATGAAATAGGAGCCTCCACTAGGATTGTCATAGATAGAGTAGGGTCCTCAAGTTGTAGCTCACCTTCTTCTTGCCCATCACTTGTATTTATAATTCTTGCAATAGTCTTCTTCCTACCCAATGTTATTACTAAAAATTTTACCCAACATGACCAGTGTAATAAAAATGATGTCAATTGGTCCTTTTCTCCTATCTTTAAAATTTATTTTATTTATATATCTCTCATGCTAAAATTATGCAATGTTTACATGTTATTATTATTACACATATTTCAAATAATTAAACTAATGATTATGTATTTTGACATTTAATTATCAACCCTAATTTGGGGGTGAGCTATCATTATGTTATGTTGAGCTACACAAAGAGGAAGGAATTAGGGTTTTATTATGATTTTTGTAAAGATAGCTTGGTGACTATGTTATTTTAGGGGTCAAAACTAAGAGTTGTTAGTCATGTCAATAAATTCTAGTGTTTATGGTGAGTATTATTGGGATTAAATGATAGATAAGGGTTCTCCATGAAATTAGGGGTTTATTATGGAATTAATATAACTATGAATATGATAAAATATGAAGGTATTTTCAAAAATAATGAGAAGACTTAGTCGACAGGAAGGAATAGAAGAGAAAGAAGTAATTTTTTGTGTAGGCAAAGAAGATAATCTTCTTTAGAAGCATTTAAAGAGGTAAGGTTTGTTATTTTATTTTACCCTACATAACTATGTTGATGTTATGTTGGTTATTGTTGAATGTTTTAAAGGTTTTATGCAAGTTCAATTGGATTATTTTTACCTTGATATAGAACCAGGGATTCGACCCTGTGGGAGGAAAGATCTCCTGACAGATTTTAAATCACTGATTCGATATAAGTATAACATGAATATGGTTATTTCTAGTATTAGGAATGAAAATGAGTTTTTTTTATTGTTTATACATGGTTTTGTTTCTTATTCTATTTATATTATGAATGACTATGTGTTGTTAAATGTTTAAGCAGTTGTGCTATTTAAATTGATAAAATGATGGTGTATTAGTTTGTATGTAAATGACTGGAAGTTATTATCTATTACCTAGTTCATTAGGGTAATGAAAATGAATATAATTTTGTTGTATATTTGAGTCATACTTGATTGTGTGTAATCTTGTAGGATATATTCAACAATTTTAGCTTATTGGTATACAACAGTGACTGCGTTTTAATTTATATATATTAAACCATGGGTTTGTTTATGTATTAGATGGTTGTGTTTGATGATATGACAACAAATAAGTTTTTCAATTTACATTTAGGGTATATAACCAAGATTTTTATTATTTATTTTTTTATATGGCTGTGTTGATTATATGTTAAACAACATTGAATGATTTAGTCGTATAGTATATAAAAATACCTATAGGTTTTCCATGTTGTCTTTGAACATGTATATACAATAGTATAATAGACAAGGACATAAGTTATAAGTTGATATTATCCTAATATTAAAGGATTGTGTATGTGATATAATTATCATAAGGTTGTGTTTAATATTAGTAGATGAATGAATTTCAGTTGTTTAACTGGTTGTGTATGGTTGTATGGAAAACAACCAGGTATTGCTATTTTAAATGGAATGTTAAGGTTTGAGTTATATAGGTTAACATAAATTTTTAAAATAGTGGCCAAATTCATGTTTAAGAACAAAATTCAACCAGTAATTACATTTGATATGGTTGTGACTGAAATAACTTAGTAGGTCATGGGGGTAAAAATAATATAGTGTTGAATAGTTTTTAGGTAATTGATGTACCATCTAGTACACAATAGATTAGTCATATTTAGTGTTTTATGTCTTAATGTGTTCTTATTGAGAAATTTGGTGTTGTGTGGTGTAAATGTGAATTATGTTTTTAGTTTATATTGAGTTAATGTTTTCTTAATTTGAGAGCTTAGGGTAAAGATTAAAGTCAAAATACATATACATGTGTGTGTGTGTGTGTGTGTGTGTGTGTGTGTGTGTGTGTGTGTGTGTGTGTGTGTGTGTGTGTGTGTGTGTGTGTGTGTGTGTGTGAATTATACATAAAGACATAGTTATATTATTTATGAATAATTCATATATATATGGACATATAAAGTATATAGGTGTCTATATGGAAAATCCAATATGAACATAGATGTTTGTATATAGTGAATAAATACATTTATATTAAAATCATGATGTATTTCGTTGAATTGTAATGTGTTTAAATTAATCTTAATTGATTAGAAAATAGGTAGTTGTTTAGTATAAATTAATATTATGTTAAATGGAAATTGTTTAATAACTTAGAATTTAGTGTGAAATTCTAGATTATGTCTAATTTCATTATAATACCTATAAAAGGGTGTTTTTACATGATTTGGTAAATACTTAACTATATTAGATATTATTTGGGTAATTAAATTACTAGAAATAATGCATTATTTACAATGGATGTTGGGTTGTTGTTATAAATTAGGAAAATATAACAATGGGTTTTTATGTTATTTTAAATCATGTGATTAATTAATGTATTATTTATTTGTATTTGAATATTTTGGTATTAATATATAAATCCATATGTGAATCATGGAATCTTGTATGTGATTTAATTTGTGAATTATGGTATTAATGACACTAAGAAAAAAATATGTGAGAAGGATTTCACATATTTACTTAGAGTCATTAATACATAGAATAAATGAAATTTTATTGAGTGTGTGTGTGTGTGTGTGAATATGTTTGATCTATGTGATCATGTTGATGCATGTAAGTGTATCATAGGTGGTTCTGAGTGTTTAAAAATACTAATTATTTCTAGATTTAGATAACCTAATGCATGAGTTGTAGGTTGTAATATTCCTATTATCTATGGTGGAATAATGGCAAAATAAGTGAACTATTTCAAAATATTTATCAAGTTTGGTTGTTGGGGGAAACTGTGGCCCGATAGTTTATCTTTGTGAAAATGAAAGCAATCTTGGCTAAGTAAAGTGAATTATGCCCAAAGAACTAAATCTAAGATCTAAGCTAAAATGGATATTTATAATGGAGATTAATCTAAAGTGAATTGGTTAAATAAAGGGCAAAAAGAAAGGTAGGGAAGAGAAGAGACATGTTCATATTGTTGATATTTAACACAAATATTATGAAAAAGTTTAGATATCATCAAAATATGCACTTAAACCAATTTATAACATGTAACAACATAATCTCAAATCCTAGTACACATTAGGTAAGAATCTAAGGAAATGAAAGAATGCAAATAATAATTTGGTTCACTTTAAAGATTTACCCCTACAAGTAAATAACATAAGCACATTCACATGAAAGATAAAGATAAAAAAATGAACTTAATAACCTTCAACCACCTGACATTATCACAAGTTAACAAATCTAAATTTTAAAAGGTGCACATCAATAATCAACAAGAACCATTCAAATCTGAATTGAAAACGAAACATTTGAGAGAGAAGCCATGATATAATCCACATAAACTAATGAGACAAACTTTTTAGAATTCCCTGTTTGCAAAATTAGTACAAAGTTTTTGTTCATAACTCCATATCTATTTACAATGGACAATACCTCTTTCTATGGATAATTCATGAGGTATGTCAGTTGATCATGTCAAGTATCATGGATAGCTATCCCTTTATAATCATTTAGAAACCTCTAGATATTTCTAAAATGGTTAACCTATAGGCAATGTGATTTACAAAGTTTGAACATGACTTTACAAAGAAGAATATTCTCTTTTCAAATTATTGTACATGATTAACTAAAAAATATTATTTCTTAATTCAACTAACTATGAGACCTTTTTACTAAGGTAGTCCCTTGTTTCTATTGTTGCAAGATCCTTATTACTCTCTCATGTTGCTCATCAATTAGATTTAGGTTGACCATAGGTTCCATGAAGAGTTCATCCTCTTGATCTCCAAGGACTTTGAGATCTTTATTAACCATTTTTAATGCTTCTTTTATGTTCCTAACCTCTCCAATCTTCTCCTCTGTAGTAAATATCATGTCCATGATCCTACTATTATCTACTCCAGTCCTTCCTTGGCTCTTGCTTCTCACTTCTTGCATGACCAGGGTGGCTCTAAGCTTAAAATCCTCATCAATGATGAGACCTATGGAACTGAGTGTGGATGGTTTAGTTATCATGGTCCCAAGTATACACTTTATCCTATCTTCCAACTATTTACCATCCACAAGGAGACTCTCCAATTTTTTGGACCATGTGCTCAAAATTTTGGTCTTGTCTATAAGTAACCCCATGAATGTGTTTAGGTAAACCAAATTTATTTTCTTGAAGTTAGGAATTTGATCCTTAGTCAATATGTTAATCAAATCCTTTATTTTACCTCTAGATTTTTTCTATTAGTGAACTAGGCCCCTAGCTACTGCATCCTATTGGCTCAACACACTCTGTTTAGACTTTATGGATTTTAAAGAATTGAACATGTCAAATAAATTCTCTTCAAAAAAATTGACCTTTACTTCTAGAACTGAGAAGACCACTTGTTTCTCCAAGTTTTCCTTCTGATATTGCATATCTTTGAGGGAATCTTTTAATTATTCCAATTGTGTTTAGTCTAATTCAATCACATTCTCCTCAAATTTGGGATTATAACTAGGATTTTGTCCTCCCATTAGAGTCAAATTGGTCAATGGTTCTATTATATGGTAATTGATCTCTTCCCCACCAACCATGACCTTTTTTTATATTAAATTTTGCAATGTAGTTGTATTGGGATCAAACTTGACTCCCACTTATGATTATGTCACTTTAGGATCTAAGAACTCCATTTGTGATTCACTTAGTGCTCTTAGATCAACCATTCTTCTCTCCTCTTCATTTTTTAGATCTAGGATCCATGATTTGATCTCCTCATGAACTAGATTATTGATGGCCTTCATCATATCCCAAGATTGGTATCTATTAGTAGTCTTTTGTAACCTGGGTCCATAAATGAACCATTCTAGAATGGCTAGTCCATAAATCAAGTTCTTTTCACTAGATAAATTAACTTCACCCAAAGGAGGGATTAAAGTTACCTTGGGATTATTGGTCTTTTTTGGAATAATGTCCAATTGATATTTTCTCTTGGGGGGATCCATGAGAACTAAGTCCAATGCTATCTCTTTCCTCTTTTCTTTCTCTATCTCCTTAACTTGAGATTATTCATTATCTAACTCATAAGCTAGTGATAGACTTTTTAAAGCATATTCACCTATCTCACCAAGATCTAATGTTACCATATTAACCTCTTATAATGATGATCCTTATTTCTTTTCTTGGGTTGAAGAAGATGCAATCTCATTAGGCCTTCTCTCCTCTATCCTATGTTCAACTTGTGTCTCTAATTGGGCACTGAACGATTGAGCTAATGGAGGTATAAAAGGTGCACCACTGAGCAAATGATACTACCATGGACCCAATTTCCATGTATAATCTCCTTTATAATTTCCATTTAGCCTATATTTAGGCTTAAGGTTATGTTCTTTTAGTCTCTTGGTGACCTCAAAGAATGAGGATGCTTTTGTGTACACAAGGTCAAAAGCACTAGGCTAATTATCATAAGGTACATTAATCCCTTTAACCTTAAAATGCTCCCTAACCCTTAGACAATGTTTCCACTACCTCAATTCATCAATTTATAGCTTAAAGGATGTTCTATGTCTAGATGTAGATTCTATGTTCTCCCACTTCTTGAATGTAGTCATTCTAATAGTCATTGGGGGGTTGTGTAGGAACCATTTCTTCTTGATTCTACATAATCCATCAATGCTATGGAATAATTGATATGTTACCTTCTATTCTACTAACTTATTGGGTATATGGATGGGTATCCTAATGGGTTAGATCTAAGTCCCTTCAATTCTAATGATTGTACAATCTAGGTATAACCAGATATCACCCATAGCTTCAACATATTTCTTGACTAGTAGGCTAACCCTTTCCATGGGATAACCAATTATAGCCTCACTAAGTTATAGATAAACATAGTCACATATAAATTAGATGTGATCTCTGTACTTGAATATGTGAAGTTTGGTATAATATTTTGAAACCATTTGTGTTCCACTATGTGACCATTCCCTCAAGCTGGGAATCTTGGTTGTAGTAAGAAGGGCATCTAAAAGGTATGAAAACATATAAAATTGGGTTTTATTCCTCTTTAAAATTGAAAATATCTATCTACTTAAATTAATGCTAATTTCTTCACCTAGAGGAAGGGTGATCTATTTTTTAACCATGAAATTGACTAAGGTCACCCAAATTTTATCTACATATGCAGTGGTTAAATTCTCACATAACTTGTTCATAATTATCATGATCATCCTTATTTTAGGTCTAAATTGGCTATTTGGGATGTTATTATTGAAGTCTGAAAACACTTGGCTCCCAAAATATAGCCATAGGGAAAGGATGCTCTTTAAATCATTCTTTTTGGCCCAGTTGTTGATTAAGGTTAGGTCTATTTATGGTTTGAGCAATTTGTAGGAGTTCTCAAAGGCTATGGGAGAAATGTAGTCCATCTTATTTTGAGTATTTCAATTAATTAGCATCCCTTTATCAATTTTAGCATCCTTGAAAATGGGATCAATAATGTCTATGTAGTGGAGTACCTCTAGTTTAGCTGATGCATAGTGTAGACCAATCATTTGTATAGCTACTATGTCATAGTATAGTCTCTTTGTAGACACATTTTTCTCCTCCTCTCTTGTAATGGTTGGTTGTTCTTTGATGGTCTAGAAAAGATTAGACTAATTGTTTTTTCCTATATTTAAAGTAGTGGCATCAAAATCTATCCTTGAAAATCCTCCCTTCTACATATAAGGTCAAATAAAGCTCTAAATCCTCCTTGGGGACAAATTTTTGAGTTGTCATGGCTATGAATTTCATTAAATTGCTCACTAGTAGATTGCACTTCAGCTCTGGATTGAATTATTCCTACATAGATGACAATTTTCTTCTCTTTGGCTCATTTTAAATGATCACATGATAAAATTAGGTATTTTATTTATGCTAGGTATTTTATGAAGGTCTTTATAAAGCTTTAATGGTGGCAACTATTCAAATTAGGTGAGCTTTGTGACTTAGATTTTGCTTATATTTGCACATTTATACCTTTGCCTTTCTAGGTCTACAAAATTATTTGAATTGACATGTATGCCAACATGTAATTTCCATGTCATTTTGTTTATTAACTTTTTAAATGTGACTATTACCTCTAGGACATGTGTTAACACCTTATTGGGTCTAGATCTTTGAAAATTCCACCTAGGCTTGCACTATTGGATCTACTTGCATGGATCAACATAGTTTGTTAATCTTGATATAGGAGGTTGAACACCATTAGATGATTTAATATATTCCTCATGGTTGTGATCCTTGTCACTTCCACATTCATCTTGAGATTTTTTTAAATGTCTAAATTGATCTTGCATCATTGATCTTGATTACATGGATCATTCATGCTCCATCGATATTTATCTACTAGGTCCTATCCTTCACTCCATATACTATTGGATCTCTGATAGGGTTCCTATGATGGTGACACTTATCACCCTCTTGCTCATCTTAGAGTTTTATTGAATTTTTTAATTAATACACACCATTGATTAGAATGTGTTCACCCAGCCATGTACTATCAAGTTTTAGGGATATGCTCGAGCTTAATCATGAGCCACGGGCTTGAAACTTATTGATTACTCACTTGATATGAGTTATTTTGAATTTTCAACATTGATCTTGCAATTTTAGATCTTATCTACTGATCTAACATGTATCATTGAATCCAAGTTCTTAACTTATTAATTTTGTACACACCGTTGAATCTACTTTATTTGATCAAATGCATACCATTAGATCTAATCCATTAGGTGGAACATGATTGGTTCCTATAGGCAAATAAAAATGACTATTTTAGAGCTCAAGGAACATAAAGTACTTAGCCTTAAATTTTTAGACTAAGGTTTTATTCATGTTGATAAACATGATAAAACCTTAGGATAAAATTTTAAGCTGAGTTTCAAAACATAATAAAGTGACCCCATGAATAAAAAAGACTTGGCATAAATTTTTAGATATGCAAGTAATAAAAGGAGAAAAGGGTTCTGGGGACATAAAATACCAAGTATAAAAAAATTTATAATAAGGTTTTGTCATGTTAATAAAAATGACTAATCCTTAGAATAAAAATAGGTTAAGTCCATGACAATATAAAGCATTCTCACATAAATTGGCCCCCTCACAAATTTGAATTAAATTCAAATGGGTCTAGGTTGAAACATTCAAACTAGGGTTTTAACATGATTTAAATGTAAATTGAATTATTATTTGATAATCCAAAGGCTAGTAAAATACTAATTTAATGTCAAATCATAAAACCCTAATCATTATCTATTCTAATTGAGATTCCATTGAAATTGTAACCTGGGAACACAAAGATCAAAACAAAGATCATTTGAAAATGTGTCAACTAAAATAGGTGTGGATGATCTTCAAGTAAATATTATCTATAACGTGTTGATGATAATATGATCAAGTGAATTTTCAATTTAAAACACAAATTTGAAAGTTTTTGAAACAAGGGTCCCCATTGTGAGAAATGGGGGTATGTTGACTTCAAGAAATGGTAAATTATATGGGAAACATAGTAATATGTTAGAATATAGAGACTCTAGTTTAGATTAATAATGATGCTACTTATTCCATATGCTCAAGTACCATAGTTAATATCAAGCCATAATTAAGACAAATATCACACATGCATAATTAGGATCAAACATCAAAACATAGCCATGTTATGTGTGTGTTTTGATTCCACTTACTAATTTTCATGGGATTTAGAGAATAACTTCTAGATTCATGAACTTGACCATTATCATTAACTTATAGCCTATGTATATATTCATTAAGAATCATGCTTTAGCTCAAAGAAGGCTTGGGCATTACTCTACTACTAGCTAGGCATCCATATCCTCAATAGAGATACCTTTGGATTCACTCAAGAACTTGCTCCACTACTAGCTAAAAATCCATAAACCCAATAAATCACATTTTTTATAAATATTTTAAATTTTGCAATAAATATCTTATTTTTTAATTTTTTATATATGTTTTAATTTCTAACAAAGGTTGGAAACTAGATTAGCTAAGTTTGGGGATTTGGTCAGATGTTTGATATTCAAAAAATTATCCTTGGTTGTACACTTTTTCCTAAGAAATTAATGTTTTTAAAGTGCAAACATGAATTTATCTTAATAATTCAAACTTTTATCTTACATAAGCAATACTTATTAGAATTAAATTTAGATCAAAAACTAGGTTTAATATTTTAGGTACAACCATCCTAGATACCAATCCTTAGCAAGTTATCAAAACTATAACATCAATCTCACATATCAATATTAATGATCAACCATTGGAATAAGTCATACCTGCATTCCTAATTTTTGGATTTCTTTTGAGAAATTTAGAGTTTGAGGACTGTCTTGAAAAGACTTATTTAAAATAGGGAATAAAAAGAAGAAACGAAACACACAACAAGTAAACCAATAAGAAAAAAAAATTGCATTCACTAAGTATAAAAAAGGAAAAATAAGGAAAAAAATATAAAATAAACTAATCTAAGCCTACCTACACTAATCCTAACTAGTCTTACAGCTTACTCCATGTAGAATTAAGGTGGGGTAGTAGAGAAGTAGTGCTTGAGATATTACCCATTTGTCGGCAATGTAAACTTTGTTCCTTGCAAGTCCTTAAGATTGAAGCTGTTGTCTCCTAGTATCTCTATAATATAATAGGGACAAATCCATAAGGGAGTGAAATTCCCATGTTTTCCCTTAGGTTCAGATGCCTTGTCCCAAAGAAGAACCAAATCCCCTTGTCTAAATACCTTGATTTTAGAACATTTATCAAACCATCTCTTTATTGTGTTTTGATGTCTAACAAAATTGGTAAAATCTTCCTCTCTCACATCTTCCATTTGAATAATTTCAAGTAACCTTAAAATTGAAAACTCTTGATCCTCTCTATCCATCTAATCTTGCATAAACTTGTAGGTTGGAAGCTTGAGTGTGATGGGGAATAAAGGTTCTTGACTATATACAAGTAGAAATGGTGGTGCCTTTAAATCTTGCTTGAATCTTTTTCTATCAGTCCATAAGGCATATTTGAGTAACTTGTGCTAGGTTTTTGGTTTTTTTAGTAGCAGACTTCCCAATGGCTTTCATCAAATTCTTATTTGTTGACTCAAAAACCCCCTAAACTTGAGGGTAATGGTTTGATGAAAACTTGATAACAATGTTATTGTCATATATCCACTCTATCATCTCAATGGATAGAAAAGTAGATACATTATCATGAACTAGATATATTAGCATTCCAAATCTTTTACATATGTTCTCCTCTAAGAACTTAATCACATCTTCCATTCTACATTGTTTGGTTGTCACTACCTCAATCCTCCTAATGTAATAGTTAGTAGTCGTGAGCACATACTTATGTCCTTATGAAGAATTAGGGTTAATGACCCAAAAAAAATCTAATCCCCATTAATCAAAGGGTTTATTAATCATCATTAGCTTTAAATTCATGGTTACTTTGGGTTCTTTAGTGTTGAATATTTAGCACTGATGACACCCTCCACATGCTTGTGAGCATATTTGAAGATAGTAGGCCAATAGTAACCAGCCCTAGGGATCTTATCTAATTTTTTTCTTCCTTATGGGTGTCCACTTCTAATCCTCTCATGAAAAGTGCTCAGTATCTCACTATCTTCCTCTTTGTAAATAAATCTTAGGTATATCCCTTCATAATTCTTCCTGAAAAGTACTCCATCTTTGATCAGGAAATGAGCTACCTTGAGATTTAGAGATCTCCTTTATTCCCTAGTTAATCCTACAAGATAAGTTCCATTGATTATCAAGTGGATAATTTAATCATACCAATCATTGGGCTGAAAACTTTGCTGATCTACTTGCATAACACTTAACTTGGAATTAGTATTGGCAATTAACTATATTAACCCTTGGCACCTTACTAATTTAGTAGTATTAATTTATAGATCATATTTTTAAAGTATGGGCATCCACTTACCTCTTCTTTCCCCTAATTTACATTGACTAAGCATGAACTTAGTGGTAGGGTCTGGTAGTATTACATATACCTTATTGCTAAGGATATAATGCCTAAATTTCTTTACTACCTTAACTAAAGCACATGCCTATTTGTCAATCAGGGAATATTTTAACTCAACATTTTTAAAATTAATTCATGAAAGTAATAATATGATCACATCCATCTATTTTCTGAGTTAGGACATCTACAACTATATGGTTATAAGAAAAGGAATAAAAATATAAATCTTTTAAAAATTAGGGATTATCAATACTGATGCCTACACTATTGCTTTTTGTATATCCTTGAAGGCCTTTTTGGTTTATTCACTCCAAGTGATCTTGGCTTCCTTCTTCAACATATCATTCAATGGTCTCATAATCTCTACAAAACTAAAAATAACCTTTCTCACAAAGTTGATATTCCCAAAGAATGATTTCAATTCCTTTCTACTATTAGGGGGTTCTATTTAGATATAACATCTACTCTATCAGGGTCTATAGAAATCCCCTATTTAGTTATAACATGTCCTAACAATTTTCCATTAGTGACATAAACAATACTCTTGTTAGGGTTGAGATAAATTCCATACCTTCTACACCTATCAAATACCTACTAAAAGTACATGATATGATCCTCCCTATTTTTTGAAAAGATAGTCCAGTCATCCATGTAAATGATAATGTTCTTACCTATCAACCCTTGGAAAGTGTGGTCCATTTCTCTCTAAAAAATTAAACCTATATTTAATAGTCCAAAGGGCATTTTTTTGTAGGAAAAAGTGCCCCACTTAGTAGTGAATACAATCTTCAATCTATCTTCCTTGTTCACAAACACTTGGTTGTAACTTAAAAATACATCAAGAAAAAAACATCATTGTTGAACAACTAATAATTTGAATAACTTGATCAAGAGAAGGCAAAAGATAGTTTTCCTTTTCAAAAGCTTTATTCAAATTTCTAAAGTCTACACATGATTTGATTTTTCCCATTTTTCATCCTAATTATCACTAAGTTAGATACCCAAGTTGAGTGTCTAATGGGAAACACTATCTTTGCATCTAGGAGCTTCTTGACCTCTTTGTATATCAATGGTTCCAAAATAGGGTTAACAGGTTTTTGTTTCTACCTAAAAGGCTTTTAGGCTTCTTTTAAAGGTATGGTATGAGTGATTATTCTAGGATAAAATATCTTTAAGTCCTCATATGACCATGATACAACATCTTTATATTTGGTTAACAACTCTTTAAATTTTCTTAGCTCTTCATTAGTGGTGGCTATACTAATATTGACTAGCTAAGGTTGACCTTGTATTCCAAAGTCAACTGCTTTATAATCTTTCCCATTCACTTTAGGAACTTTGAAATTTTTAGCTAGTTTATCTATGTAAAAAAATATTTCTAGGGGAATCATGCCCTTGGAAATTTTATTGTCACTTAATTACATAATTTTGTCATCAATATTGCCTTTATCAAGAGCATTTTCATTGGCCTCATCAATGATGTGAGCCTCAAATACCCTTAAACTATTCATGAAGTCTAAAATATATTGGTCATCATTGAATACCTATAAATGGTTGATGTTATTAGGGACTAAGGGACATGGGACCAACTCAACACTAAGGCGTCCTAGTTTAGAAGTCTTAGTTGGGCATGAGATTAGATGCAGTTAAGGTTAGCTCATCAGTAAAAAAAATTTCTTCCTTGGGAATTGAGATAATATTAAAAGCATAAAAATATTCTATTTCTTAAGGTAAGATAATTTTCACTGATACTTGCTTCTCACTTTATTGACTACTATATCTAAATCACCATGAACCATTAGTTATTTCACCTTTGGTTTCATGGCAAATTGTAGACCTAAGATTAGAGCCTCATACTCTACCAAGTTGTTAGTACATGAAAACTTAAGTCTGTATGAAGTACTAAATTCTTTTCTAAGGGGGTTAATAAAATAATCCCTACACAAGAACTAAACTTACATATAGCACCATCAAAAAATAATTTCCATATCCCAAACATATCATGAGTTTCTTTAGAGTCACATACCCTTAAGGTATCAAGAGTATAAAATCCTAACTCAACATTGGTCATGTTAACCCTTTCATTTACATCATTATACTTGGTGATCATATGTTTCATCTTGGGATCTCTTTCAATTTTGATTTGGTTTGACACTCCCTTCCATGGAAGCCACATATGGGAATAGTCAGTAGACACGTAACCATTTAATGACTTGGTATAGTCTTTACTCAGCAACATTCCATAAGCATCAAGTATATCAACCATTTGGATATCAAAAAACTATTAGATCCTTGGTTCAAATACAAGTTTCATGTGAACATTAAAAAATTATCCAGTTAATTTCACCCTAGATTTATCTAACAAATTAACAACCCTATCATATTTTATTGGATTCAAACAAGTTGCTCACAAATACCTTTAGGCATGATTTTAGTAGAATCACCTAAATCTAGACAAACAACTATGCAAATTCTTACCAATTTTTTTCACTGTAATCAAGAAAGGTGGAACATTTTTTTTCTTATACATAGCAACATTAGCATTTATAGCTTTGGGTGATTTACTAGGTTTCTTAGATAAACATTCAAGTAACAAATCTCTTTGTTTAGTTATTTGAGTCAACTCATGCAATGTGATGTTGGCCTTAATATTCTTCATATCCTCAATTATATTGTACCCACCTTTAGTATAAGTACTAAAAGAATCCACATTAGGCTTAGAAGTACTTCTTAAAGGCTTAGTCTTGTTTCCAATTGTAAGATCTGGAGGAATGTCAAAATTATTTAGAGTACATGTAGTAAAGGGATACTTCTTTCCCTATTACTTAGAGGATATATCTTCCTAAAATACTAGTGAAAGGCATGTACCTCTTCATGAGTATCCTAAGGCTCATTCTCTTCTTGGAATGGGAAGTCAAATGTCTCCACCATAAAGGTTGTATCTATATACTTGGATGACCTTAAAAATATAGATTTACATGTAGAATTATCTAATTTACATCCATTTTTAGTTGTACTCAACTCATCCTAAAGTAACTCAAAAGCATTATATAATTCTATGCATTCTAACTCACCATACTTTGAAGTATTATGAACCCTGCAATTTTCAATCAGTGAAACATCATAAATATTAATCTCAGGGTTATTCTTACTTGATGATGACTCTATTATTATTATTATTATTATTATTATTATTATTATTATTATTATTATTATTATTATTATTATTATTATTATTATTATTATCATTATTATTATTATTATTATTGCCATTATGAAATCAGTTTTTAGGTCTATTAAACCTTGGATATGAATCATTCCTATTGGAGTTCTCTCCAGGATTCCCTACTTACTTTTGTAATTAAAGGAAATTAGTACTTAGGTTTTCAACCATCATAAGTATGGATTCACTCTCATTCTTTAGTGCCTTTGAATTATGAACTTGGTTTTTATTACTAATTATTCGCATCAAATCTCTTTGTTCTTATAAATGGAACCCTTTTTTTGCATTATTATTCAAGAAACCCAAAATTTGGCTAGGATGAGCATGGCTTAAAGGAAATTGGTTCAATACTAGTGTCTAGTTTAGGTCAAGCACATTTTTATTGTCATTAAGACTAACATTTAGTGTAGGGAAAGTGTGGTTAACATTGGGAATGGCATATGCAAGTTGACCTTGAGGCTACATTTGATCATTGATCATTAAAGCTTCAACATATGCTAAGGCCAGTGTGTTTATGACTCTAATAGATATTTTAAGAAACATAGAAGTCATGGGGTCCAAAACATCCTTATAAATTTATAAGGTCAAGTCTTCATCATGTTTGTAAGGACATATGGTTTTATTAAACATATTCTATAATCTAGCATTGAAGGCTCTAATTCTCTCACTAGAATCTCTCTTAATTATGGTGAATTGTTGATACAAAATACAAGGACTAATGATTTTTCCAAATTGATCAATAAAGATTTTGTTAAATTCATTCTAGTTAGTGATGTAGTTCTCTAGAAGGTTAATAAACCATTCATATGAAGCATCTTTGAAAGTAAATGGAAATAATCTGAATGTTACATCTTTATGAACTACATTTAATAGTCTTAAATTATATTTGAAATATTTAATGTGTTCTTCAGTGATGACAATTCCATTAGGACTAAAAGATGGCAAATATTTATCAAGATTTTAGAGTAGGTCATGTACCTAACCAGGCACGTTGATGGAAGATATGCCTAACCAAGCCATACCTTGATAAAGTTTGAACATAGAAGCTCTTTTAATAGGTGACGTAGGATGAGAGTTAGAAACCCTTCACTTACCTCTATTTTATCTTGCTTTCCTATGGTCTTCTAATGAGAGAAGAGGCAATCTTGATTCTAACCTTGACCTAGTCCTTATCATTGGTAGTTACATCTTGTAAACCTTTAGTCCTATCCAAAATATGACTTAGAAACCTTATCTTTGAAAATATAAATGACCTTTGGCTCAATTCTTACAAATAAAAATCCAATCCTTACCTATGACTATATTTTCACATTTAAGATCCCTAAGTTAAGCAAGCTTTACACAAATTTATGCAAGTTTCTTTAAATAACAACTATCTTTGGCTAAATAAGCTTAAAGATACATATAAACTTGAGAATATAAATGATATTTACACATATAAGCTCAAGTAAACTTAAATTTTCAAAGAATCAATTAATATTTGAGAAAATTTATTGTCACTAATTCTAAATGAGGAAGATTCACCAAACTTAAGCTACATTTACAAACATTTACCATGAATCTTCAAATAATGGAAATATTTATCTAAATGATCCTAAAGATTAGTCTTAAACCATGCGTATCAATGGTATTTACACAATTATGCTAAAATAAACACAAGTATACAAAGAATTCATTGACCCTTGAACATAATGTAATGAAATTAGAAAAGATACCACAAATTTACAAATATTCAACTAGGCCCTCCATATAGCATTAATGGAACATGTTCTATTTATGAATGTAAGTGTATCATAGGTAGTTATGAGTGTTTAAGAAACACCACTCATTTATATATTTAGATAACCTAATCCATGAGTTCTAGGTTGTGATAATCATGTTATCTCTAGTGGAATAATGGTAGAATAAGTGAACTATTTCATAATATTTATAGATTTTGGTTGTTGGGAGCAACCGTGGCCTGATAGTTGATCTTTGTGAAAATGAAAGAGATATTGAATAATTAAAGTGAATTATGCTCAAATAACTAAATGTAATATCTAAGCTAAAGTGGATATTATAATGGAGATTAATCTAAAGTGAATTGATTAGAGAAAGGGTAAAAGGAAAGGTAAGGTAGAGAATAGACATGTTCACATTGCTGATCTTTAACACATATATTATGACCAAAGTTTATATTTCATAAAAATATGCACTTAAAACCAATGTATAACATGAAAAGAATCAAATCAAATCCTACTACATAGTAGGCAAGCATCTAAGGAAATGAAAGAATGCAAATAAGAACTTGGTTCACTTTAAATATTTACCCCTACAAGTAAACAACATAATCACATTAACACGAAAGATAAAGATAACAAAATAAGCTTAAGAACCTTCATCCAACCTAGCATTAGCATAAGTTAACAAATCTATATTTTAAATAGTACATATCAAGAACCAATAAGAACCATTCAAATCTAAATTACAAGCTAGATAATAGAGTGAGAAGTCATGATATAATCCACACAAACCAATGAGATAAAAAAATTATAATTCCCTATTTGTATTAAATTAATCCAAAATTAGTATAAAGTTCTTGTTCAGAACTCCCTCTCTCTTTACAATGGACAATACCTATTTATATAGACAATTCATGAGGTATGTCAATTGATCATGTCAAGTACCAAGGATAGTTGTCCTTTTACAATAATTTTAAAAACCTATAGATATTTCTAAAATGATTAACCTATAGGCAATGTTCTTTAAAAAGGTTGCACATGCCTTTACAAAGAAGAATATTCTCTTTTCAAAATACTATGCATGCTTAGCTACAAAAACATATTCTTAATTCAACTAACTTTGAGACCTTTTTCCTAAGGCAATCCCTTATTTTTGATATTACAATATCCTTATTTCCCTCTCATACTACTCATAAATTAGCTTTAGATTGACCATAGGTTTCATGAAGAGTTCATCCTCTTGATCTTCTAGGACTTTGATATCCTTATTATCCCTTTTTAATGCTTATTTTATGTTCCTAGCCTCTTCAATATTCTCCTCTATAGTAAATATCATGTCCATGATCCTACTATTGTCACTTGGATTTTTACCTTTTGAGGATATGTCTGAGCTCTCCTCATCCAAGTGGCACAATTGAAACACTTATAGGCTTTTGGGTAGCATATGAATGAGGTTAATTTCTAGATACGGCTATCTCCCTTGATGTACCACTTTAGATCACTACTACACCTATACTTTATGGGGGAAAAGGGAGAGAGAAAATTAAAATCAAACTATCCTAAGGGAGGTGATAAACCAAATAAGTTGATGACTTCCAACTAGTTGCATGTTACACATGAAACCAAGAGACTAACCAAACATATACTTCTCCAATCTATATCTTCTCATATAAATCTTACATTATGATGTTATAGATTAATATTTAGGTGAGGAGGACTAAACAAGAGGCTTTGAATGGCATGAGTGAATATCCTAACTCACTCAATATTAAAACTTATTAGAATACTTCACATGCACTATAAGAAGAAGCTTTCCAACTACAAATAGGATTGAATAATGATACACCATGCTAAGGAAATCATAGTTATCACTAAGATAAAGCATTCAAGTAAAACACACTATGAACATTCGTGAAGAGGTAAAAATCAGTAGGCTTATTTGATCAAATGGTATGAAAATGATCAAGGCTTCACCATACTCAGGTGGAGCATAAGTTACAAAGGCCAAAATGGCTATTTATTATATAAATTGAGAGAGAGATAAAATAAGAGATAATTTCAAAGGTCATAAGGACACTTTTCAAGCTGAGATAAATAGTTAATTGTGAATTAGAAGAGGGTATGAAATGAACTATACAAGGTTAAGAAGTAAAAGTGTCCATAAAAGGCATGAAAATCATGAAAAGTGGCATGAAATTTCTCATTCTATCTTAAAAAATTGCCTTCATGATTTGTATTCTTGGTCATCTAGAACATTCCCAAAACCATCATTTTCAGTCTAAAAAAACTCTTCCTTCATGCACCCTAGATACTTGGCCTCCAAAAAAGCATAATTTTTCCATAAAAATCTATTTTAGGGAGTTAATTACATGTTTCAAGACTATCCATGGCCTTATAGGTATCATGCATACCTTAAAATCAGCTAACTTATAGTTTTTCACTCTTCTCACTAGCTTAGTCACTATGCCAGTTTTGACTGGTTGAGATGAGATATCTAATTGAGGAACTTAGGAGTTTTTATGAGGAATTAAATGAACATGGGAGGTTATAAAATGTCTCAATCTTCCTCTTAAATTTTGTTTCATCTCTTGGAATCTCTTGGAACCTACACAATGCATAAAATAGTTAAGAAAACCCTATTTTGTACTTCATCTGTATATTTCCATACAACTCAAAAGGATGGGAAGGATACTAAAAGATTATTATAAAATTTAAAATAACTTTCATGTTTAAACTATCTCATTTTAATATCCCTCCAACCTTATTTCTCCAATCAGGTCACTAACAAGGGTTTGCAAGGGTTTAAGCCTATTTTTGCCCTTAAGGTTTGTTTATAAAGTTCTAACATTGGAACTGAAAATGAATTTCACAAGATCACTATTTAAGAACTTTCTAACACATCAAACCTTATTATGTCCCCATGAAAATCATCAAGAGATATATGAGCACTCAAAGTTCTTATTCGAGCCTATTTCTTCCATTTACATAAGCCTGAGGTTGTATTGAGCCCAAAAGTAGATTTATTTGTGTTTCCCATACAATTTTTAGATGTTTACACATCTTAAATCATCCTACAAAACATTATTTAATATTTTATAATTCTCATCTCAAGGTATAAGTGAAGTTGGACCCATAATTAGGTGCAAGGCTTAACCATGCCTCATACACCTAACTGCAACCTTTGCCATTTAGACCATCCTATTTGGTTTCCCCCTAATATGAGGTTTTTATAATTTTATTATATATGTTTTACATATTTTTAAAACTCTTTTCAATGTCCAAAAAACTTTTGGCCCACCCTTCTATCTCCTTTTGTCAAGACTATAGGGTTTTTGCATGAGGGAAGTACCCTCTGTTTGAGATAAAATAGAGGGTAATTCCCCTATTTTTCTAGAATAAGTGAAATATGTATAATATTATCCAAGTGGTTAATATTATATACACAAAAACCTTCCCTTATTAAGGTCATTTGACCCTCAAAAGGCTCTAAAACCCAAAATAGATCATGTAAAAGGAGTATTGTGTATGTAGGATTTTCATAAGGACTGTGTGCTACTTATTTGAGGTTTTTTATTTCCTTGAATTTTCCATGTCAAAATTCTCATAATATCAAGATGAAATTTTCCTTATTTTGTTTATCACTATAACTTTTACATATCCTTCACATACTTGACTAGTTAAGACTGTACACCTTTAACTATGTTTCCTACCTTAGAGAGGACATCTATAGGTTACCTTTCATGAATCAAGCTTGAAATAATGTTTAAATTCCCATTTATAGTTCATTTAATTCACTTGATACACGTTTTAAGTTATTTTTTTCACTTTTCCTAGTCTAGACCTCATCAAAAACATAGTCCTTTGCTTTTCTACCTCTCACAGTCAACTACAGTTGACTGTGTGAGGTCTTATAGGTGTCTTTCATATTTTTTAGGCCCTATTTCATTCATAATTACTTAATTTAAGTTATTAAAACCATGATATAACTATACATACTCCTCTCATGCTTGAAATGAAGTCTATTACCAAGGTTACCTAGCTCAGTCCTCATGATAATGCTATACCCAACCTATAAGTTGCATTTTGTGAGGAAAAGGAACCTATAGGTTGTGTTTTTGGGGCAAACGAATAGTATATTATCTCCTATAAATTATCATTTAGGTCACAAATCTTCCTTTAAACTATTTTTAACTATACAAATCAAGGAAACATGATCTAGTATTACAACCTTGGGTTAGGCTTTGAAGGATACAATATGGTTGTAGGTATTGGTTAGCTTTGGAGGCCATTTCAAATTGAAAGTTAATAATAATATAACACTTAAGGCCTTATGGAACATTTATAAGCATTATATACCCCTTTAAACCTTTTAATAATTCCATTAGATTTCATACTCTAAAATGTGAACACTTTCTCAAGCCTGAGCACTAAGTTGGTTGTAGATGACTACGCTTAAGCCATTTGTATGGATTGACTCATCCTTGGTGAGTGAAAACAATCTTCCATGCACCTCCTTTATGTTTTCCATGGAAAGTATGTGTTTTTTTGTGTAAAAATACATTTCAACGTATTCTTAAGCACCAAATCCACTTATTAGGCCTAAAACTTGTTATCAACTCATCTTGTTGTAGATAACACTTTGGAATTTTAGTGTTTAAAGAGAAACTTGAGGGCTTTTAAAAACCACTTTCCTCAACTCAAACACATCTCTTCTTTTTTAAGTTGATAGACCTATATGGGAGATTGAAAATAAATGTAATTAGAGGCTCTATAAAATAATGCAATTCTATATAAGAAACCTCAAAAAAGGGCTCAGACCTCTATTTTAACAGTTTTAGGAATTTGTCTCAAACTGACACAGGTTTGCTTGGAAGGTCTTATTGAGGTTCCACTAGCATTCAATATTATCAACACCCTTCCAAATGGTTTTAAAACATGTTCAAACCTTCTAAAAATAAGATAATGATCAAACACATATTTCATGTTTCCCCAAGAAGTGGTAGACTATACAACTATTGTAGATGGTTATTTTTTACATTTAATTACTCTCTTGTCTCTTAGAATGATTCTTGAAGTTGTATTTTGCATTTTAGATGAAGAAAAGACATTTATGGGAAAGAATACATCACTTCACTTCATTTTATAACCAAGAGACAATATTGGTTCTAGATGATGTTGATTCCCTTTTCTCATGTTCTCTATGATTGGTTACACATTTGGAAAGGATTTGATAGCTCAAATAACTTAGTTTTTAAGGAGTGAAGAAGTGGAGTTACAATAATTTCTTTCAATTATTCAAGTTTTCCTCTATGTTATGGTTCTAAAATGAAGTGAAGTGATGTATTCTTGCCCATATATGTCTTTTATTCATCTAAAATGGTAGATACAACTTCAAGAATCATTCCAAGAGCCAAGAGATCAAGTAAATGCACAAAATAGCCATCTATAGTAGTTATGTGGTATGTCACTTCTTGGGGAAACATGAAATGTGTGTTTGATAATTATATAAGGTTTGGAAGGTTTGAAAATGATTTAACACCATTTAGAATGGTTTTAATAACATTGAATGCTAGTGGTACGTCAAGAATACCTTCCAAGAAAACTCGTGGCATTTTTGGACAAATTCCCAAAACTATCAAAATAGAGGTCTAGGCCCTATTTTGAGGTTTCTTATACAGAGTTGAATTAGTTTCTAGAGCCTTCAAGTACATTTTTTTTCAAGCTCCCATATAGGTCTATGAAATTGAAAAATAAGAGAGGTTTTTGAGTTGAGGAGAGTGGTTTTCAAAATCCCTCAAATTTCAAATTGCTCTTTGAACACTAAAATTCCACAATGTTATCTACAACAAGATGAGTTGATAACAAGTTCTAGGCCTAATGAGTAGATTTGGTACTTAAGACTAGTTGTAATGTCTTATTGCACTAAATAACACATAATTTTCATGGAAAACATCAAGGAGGTACATTTAATATGGTTTTCACTCACCAAGGATGAGTCAGTCCATACAAATGGCTTAAGCACAGTTATCTACAGCCAACTTAGTGCTTAAACTTGAGAAAGTGTTCACATTGTAGAGTATGAAATATAATGGAATTTTTAAAAGGTTTAAATGGGTATATGTTGCTTATTAAGGTTACATAAGGCCTTAAGTGTCATATTATTAATAAATTTCAAGTTTAAATGGCCTCTAAAGCTAGCCAATACCTACAGCCACACTGTCTCCTTCAAAGCCTAACCCAAGGTTGTAAGACTAGATCATGTTTACATGATTTTTATAGTTAAAAATAGTTTAAAGGAAAAAATTTTACATAAATTATCATATATATGAGATAATATAATTTTATTTTCCCCCACAACACTACCTACAAGTTCCTTTTCTACATAAAATGTAACCTACAGCCTGGTTGTAGGGTTATCATGAGGACTGAGATTGGTAACCTTGGTAATAGACTTAATTTCAAGCATGAGAGGAGAATTTATAGTTACATAATGATTTTAATAACTTCAAGGAAGACATTAGGAATTAAATATGGTCTATAACATATGAAAGACACCTACAAGATCTCACACAATCAACTATAGTTTACTATGAGAGACAAAAGCAAAGGACTATGTTTTTGATGAGGTATAGACTAGAAAAAGTAAAAATTGACTTAAAACATGTACCAAGTGACTAAAATTAGCTCTAAATTTGTATTTAAACATTATTTCAATATTTATTCATGAAACATAACCTACAGGTGTCCTCTCTAAGGCAGGAAACACAGTTAAAGGTGCATATTCTTGACTGGTCAGAGTATGTGAAGGATATGTAAAAGTCAAAGTGATAAAAAAATGAAACTTTAATATTTATATTCATTATATTATGAGAATTTTTTAATGGAAAATAAAATAAAATAAAAATTATCAAATAGGTAGCACATAGTCCTTATGAAAATTGTGCATACATAATACTCCTTTTGCATGACCTGTTTTTGGTTTTAAAATATTTTAAGGGTCAAATGAATTGAAAAATGGATGTATTTTTGTGTATATAATATTAAAAAAATTATAATATTTTCCAACTCTCACTTAGTCTATAAAAATAGGGGAAGTACCATCTATTTTGTCTCAAATATAGGGTACTTCCCTCATGCATAAACCCTACAGTCTTGATAAAAGCAGATAGAAGGGTGGATAGAAGTCATTTGGAACTTTAAAATAGGTTTATAAAGATGTAAAAAATCCTCACCAACATTATAAACACCTCAAATAAGGGGGAAACCAAATAGGATGGTCTAGAATGGAAAAGGTTGCAGTCAAGTCTATGATGGATGGTTAAGCCTAGTGCCCAATTAGGGGTCCAACTTCACTTCCACCTTGAGATGATTGTTAGGTTGTGGAGCTAAAAGCTTCACTAATGAAAACATGGAGGAGGTTATTGAGAGGTTTCTAAGTTGCAGAGAAATCAGCGTCGATATGATCAACTGACATCAGTCATATCCAGTGCAGAGAAAACTGACATCGGTCAGGGATCAGACCGATGTCGATTATCTCCAGCCAGACAAGGATCGATGTCGGTCACCTATGCAGTTCTAGAACTGTCAGTTACATGAACATTTTGTTAATGAACTATTTGTTTGCATGTTGAAAGGCTAATTTTATTCTTGAGCTATGGATCTAATTATTGTAATTAGATGTCTAATTATTATTTTCATGAGATCTATATAATAGAATCATGGGATGTATTGTAATTTGTTCTAGTTTAGAGTTGAGCTTGGTTAGCTAGGTTGTGGAGCTAAAAGCTTCACTGATGCAAACATGGAGGAGGTTATTGAGAGGTTGCTGAGTTGCAAAGCAACTGACATCAGTCTAATCAATCTGACATTGGTCATATCTAGTGTAGAGCAAACTAGACATCAGTCAGGGATCGGCTGACGTCAGTCATCTCCAACCAGATAAGGACTGATGTCGATCGCCTATGTAGTTCTAGAAACTGTCAGATTGCACATGAATAGTTAGTTAACAAACTGAGTTATTTGCATGTAGAAGGCTAATTTTAGTCTTGGAGCTATAGATCTAATTATTATAATTAGATGTCTAATTATTGTTTACATGAGATCTATATAATAGACTCATGGGCTGTATTGTAATTTGTTCTAGTTTGAGTTGAGCTTGGTTAGCTCATTCTGAGAGTGAAGAGATCAAGGGTAGCTCCTCCTAGTTCCACAGGGGTGCTGAATGTGTATGATCAGGTTGATCTACAGGTTGTTGCAAGATCAGGTAGAAGATCCACTGGGATATTGGTTTGGAGAATCATAAGGACTTGGTGAGGCAAGGATAAGGGTTCTTCACGGTGTAGAGAGATCTACATGGTAAGTATGATTAGTTGATTTGCAGGTGTGTGTGTGTGTGTGAGGTCAAAGGTGATCTGCAGGGCAGCAGGATCAAAGGTGACAGCAACACAATAGGGAGTAAGATCAGGAGAGATCTACTTGAAGTATGATTGTGTACTTAGAGTGTGTGGAGTACTTAAATTTAGAGAGCATGGAGCACTTGTGTACTGGTAGTAGTGATACTGACTGGTGGTACTGGCAGTAGTGATACTAACTAGTTAGAGGTGAACAACAACTCTGTGTTTGAGTTGTGTGTTGGGACCGTAAGAGAGAGAGTGAGCTCTTGAAGAGATTTATTGTTTATTCCCTAGAGGTGTGGGAGCCCTAGAGGTGTGTAAGGAAGAAGACTATGGCATCTTCTTTGTTGTATTTCCTTCTGGAAGAGTGTTAATACAATTGGATATTATCTCTCATATTCAGTGTTATTTCTGAATTCTAGTTACTTATTACTTCTAGTTTAATTTTGCATGTTAAGTTGCTTGTACATGGTAATCAATGGTGCTTCTTAGATCCTAATAGTGGAGTCAGAGCATGTTTGTTGTTCTAGATTCTTGACAAAGTGGTATCAGAGCTAAGGTTACAGGGAGCAGGTTTGTGTTTGATTACAGGTCACTCGTAGGGGTTTTTGATTGAGTGGGAGTATAGCAATGGCAAAAGAAAGTACACTAAGAATGGAGGAATTGAAAAGCATGAATGGTCAATTACGATGTTATGGAAAGAAAGAGCAGGTAAAGAAATATTGTTGGTTGGTAGAAGATCAGCATGAAAGAATTGAAGAAGCAGATGTTGCAGGTGTTGTTACATAGGATGCTCTAGGATGTTCCTTGGATAAAGTAAAATCTTGGTTTATAGATTCTATTGCCTCTTTCCATGCAGCCCCAAATAGAGGGGTTGGTGAGCCTTGTCAATGTATTGGCAAAGGGGAAGTGCGGCTGAAATTGCAGATGGCCAACACATGGGTGTTGAAGAAGGTCATGTAGGTCCCAGTCTTGAAGATGCGGCTAATTGCTTCAGGAAAGCTAGGTGATGAGAGATGCACAGGAACTCTCACAATGGATGCACTTGAATTAGTAGGTGGTAAGAAAGTAGGTACTCTTTATCTACTTGCTTGTATTATTGATTCTTCTTTTGTTGCAAAGATGTGGCTTTGTAGGCTTGGTCACATGAGCAAGAAGGAGATGCATGTTCTTAAGAGGAAGTCAGATGTCTTTGACAAACTTAAGAACTGGAAAGCCTTGGTGTTCATGGAGGAGATGAGGGATAGAAATTAGTGGAGAATGCTGAGTAACTCTGAGTAGGGCAGTTTGGATAGGGTTTTGATCCAAAGAGAGCTTACAGGTAAAAAGTCATCACTCATAAGAAAACACAGGTATCGGCATCGATTAGGAAGAATCAGTGTCGAACAGATAGGCATCGATATCGGTCATGTGTAGACAGGCAAAGTTGGTGGTGTTGGGTAGGTGGAGACTGATGTCAGTAGGATAATCGGCATCAATGACCTGGACAGTCACATGGAACCGATGTCGATTAGATGTAGACTGTGTGGTGCTTGAGGTTGGTCATTGGAATGGATTTTGGGTGGATAGCAAGTTGTCAAGGAATCTTAAATGCCCATATGGAGGACTGAAAAGGTAAATAAGCCTCAAATTTGTTGTTCCTCTTCTTTATACTCATTGCTCACTACAGAGTAGGAAGGATCTAGGAAACAGTGGGAGCATGGCATGATTTCTTTAGAGAAGAACCAAACGAGAGATTTGGTAGAGTTGCCATATGGGATAAAAGCACTAAGAGACAAATGGATTCCTTGGTTAAAGACTAGAGAGAATGGATATGTGAGATGGAAGGCCAGGTCATATGGTCTTGAGGAAGCTACAAGACAGTGGTATAGGTTTGACAGGTGGATGACAAAGCACGGCTTTAGTCAATGTCATTGTAACCATTGTGTGTTTCTTTACCAGGTGGATGATGGTCATGACATTATCCTGTTACTATATGTGGCGGATGAGCTTGTTGTAAGTTCAGACATATAGGGTTTTACTTAGCTAAATCTAAGGTTAGTTCAGTGGTTTCTCATGAAGAATTTGGGAGCAGTGAAATTCTTTGGCATGAGTAATCCTAGAGACAGGGAGATCACAAGTTGATGTTATCACAAGATGATTACGTGAAGGTAGTGTAGGATGTAGTACGGCAAGTACACCTATGGATGGATAGTTCATAAAATAGGGTCCCAAATCACATGATGAGATTGAGTACATGTGTACTCCCTAAATTTTCCCAAGTAGTGGGTGCTGTCAGAAAGTTTGTAGTCAATCTGGGAAGGAAGCACTGGAAAGCAGTTCAGTGGGTTCTCAGGTATCTGAGAGGGACTAGTAGCAGAAATTCATACTATGTAGGGTCAAGTACTTCAAATTTTCCAAGTTACTTGGATGACAGGTGTTGCACCATAGGATGTGTTGTGGTTGGTCTTCAAGGTTGAGCTTGAAGAGGGATACAAGCCAAAAAATAGATTAGATGGGGTATAGGTATAGGTATAGTGCAGCTATTTATCTCCAAGTGGGAGATTGTTAGGTTATGGAGCTAAAAGCTTCACTGATGCAAACATGGAGGAGGTTGTTGAGAGGTTGCTGAGTTGCAGAGCAACCAGCATCGGTCTGATCAACTGACGTCAGTCATATCTAGTGTAGAGCAAATCGACATTGGCCAGGGATCAGTTGACGTTGATCATCTCCAGCCAGATAGGGACCAACGTTGGTCACTTGTGTGGTTCTAGAACTATCAGTTGCATGAATAGTTAGTTAATGAACCAGTTGTTTGCATATAGAAGGCTAATTTTAGTCTTTGAGCTGTGGATCTAATTATTGCAATTAGATGTCTAATTATTGTTTGCATGAGATCTATATAATAGACTCATGGGCTGTATTGTAATTTTTTCTAGTTTGAGTTGAGCTTGGTTAGCTCCTTCTGAGAGTGAAGAGAGCAAGGGTAGTTCCTCCTAGTTCCATAGGGGTGCCAAGTGTGTATGATTAGGTTGATCTGCAGGTTGTTGCAAGATCAGGTAGAAAATCCATTGGGGTACTAGTTTGGATAATCATAAGTACTTGGTGAGGCAAGGACAAGGGTTCTTCAAGATGTAGAGATATCTACATGGTAAGTATGATTAGTTGATTTGCAGGTGTGTCTGTGTGCAAGGTCAAAGGTGATCTATGGGGCAGCAGGATCAAAGGTGACAGCAACACAATAGGGAGCAAGATCAGGAGAGATCTACTTGAAGTACGATTGTGTACTTGGAGTGTGTGGAGTACTCAGATTTGGAGTGCATGGAGCACTTGTGTACTGGCAGTAGTGATACTGACTGGTGGTACTGGAAGTAGTGATACTGACTGGTTGGAGGTGAACACCAACTTTGTGTTTGAGTTGTGTGTTGGGACCGTAAGAGAGAGAGTGAGCTCTTGAAGAGATTTACTATTTATGCCCTAGAGGTGTGGGAGCCCTAGAGGTGTGTAAGGAAGAAGACTGTGGCATCTTCTTTGTTGTGTTTCCTTCTAGAAGAGTTTTAATACAATTGGGTATTGTCTCTCATATTCTGTGTTATTTTTGAATTCTAGTTACTTGTTACTCTGGTTTAATTCTGCATGTTAAGTTGCTTGTACATGGTAATCAATGGTGCTTCCTAGATCCTAATAGTGGAGTCAGAGCATGTTTGTTGTTCTAGATTCCTAAAAAAGATAATTATAACATATTAAATAATGTTTATATAATGATTTATATGTTTAAAAGTCTTAAAATTTTAGTTTAAACACAAATAAAGCCATTTTTTGGCTCAAGACAACCTCAGGCTTGTGTAAATGAAAGAAATAAGCTCGAATAAGCACTTTAAGTGCTCATATCTCTCTTGATGCTTTACATGGGGACCTAAGAAGGTTGGAGGTGTTATTAAGGGTATTTAATAGTTATCTTGTGAAATTGGTTTGAATTTCCAATGTCATAAATTTATGAACAAACCTTGAGGGAAAAAATAGGCTTAAACCCTTGTAAACCCTATCTAATGACCCGATTGGAGAAATGAGGTTAGAGGGATATTAAAATGAGATATTTTGACCATGAAAGTTCTTTTGAATTATAGATAAATATCTTATTATCCTTCCCATCCTTTTGATTTGTATGTAACTATACATATGGAGTATAAAATAGGGTTTTCTTAACTATTTTGTGCATTATGTAGGTTCCAAGAGGTTACAAGAGATGAAACCAACTTTAGGAGGAATATTTAGAATTTTGATAATCCCCAATGTTAATTTAACATGTTAAAAACTCCTAAGTGCCTCAATAGGAGATCTTATTTGAGCCAGTCAAAACTAACATAGTGACCAAGCTAGTGAGAAGTGTGGAAAAATTCAAGTGAGCTAATTTTAAGGTGTTTCTAATACTTATAAGGACATTCAGGGTATTAAAAAATTTCATTCACTCAATTACATGTATTTTCATGGAAAAATGATGCCTTTTTAGAGGCCAAGAGTGTAGGGTGCATGAAGGAAGAGTTTTTTAGAATGTAAATGATGATATCTCATTTTGGAAAGGTTCTAAATGACTAAGAATACAAACAATGCATGTAGAGGCATGTATAAAATCCTTCCCATTCAT